>MU260216.1:25000-35000 GCA_020310875.1 Ceratopteris richardii | reverse complement strand
GTTGGCATAATAATCAAAGCAATGGTAATTTCAATCAGAACTTTAATAAAAAAAAAAAGAGGTGGTAGATATCAGAGAGGAAACTTCAGAGGTAGAGGTGGTAGGAATTCTTTTGGAAGAGGTGGAGGAAGAAACTTCCAAAATCAATCCTATAATAACACCTACTACAATTATGCATCAGATCAGAAAGAAGATTCGACTCTTATTATGAATGCAACATGTGAAGCCTCACATGAAGACATGAGAGTATTTTATATTGACTCAGGATGTAGTAATCATTTGAGTGGAAATATTGCTTTGATGACTGATCTAGATCATAAGGCAATCAATCACACAGTTCAAACAGGTGACAATACAAAGCACAAAGTAAAGTCAATTGGTTTAGTCGAATCCAAAGATGGAAGTACTCTTTTGAGTAAGGTTCTGTATGTTCCTACAATTCCTAAAAATCTGATAAGTGTAGGACAAATTGTGGAAAAAGGATATGAGGTAAGTGTTGAGAGTGATGGATGGATGCACTCAGGAAATCAGTTGGTGCTGCAAATCCTGCTTAACACCTGCCCTCTTTTCTTTTCAGATATGCTTAGTACACAATTTTAGCTTCCTAATGACATAAAGAAACCATATATGTGCTTTGGAAATGATTTGGGTAATGACCAAATCAAAACAGATAACTTGGTACTTCACAAATCAAGCAAAACCTTCTATTCCTGTAGTGATACCTGCTCAGACTTTTACTGAGTGTGTCCAGCACACTTAAAATTGGCACAATTCCTTTTGGGAGTAACAATGTACCTTAGTAAGCTACCAATCACAAGTGGAATCACTTCAATTGACTAACTATGCACTGAGAAATAAGTTTAGCAAAAATATATCTACCCCCGACTTTTCAGGAACTCTGCAGACAAATACCAGTGTGCACCTCGATTTGATTTTCTCCCAAATGGCTGAATGGAATCCTTTGAAATTTTGTATGCTTGTAGTAGACTTTGAGCTGGTTCCAATGAACTATAGAACTCTTGATTTGGTTCAGTAGATCCAGAGCAATGCCTCTTTGAAGTTGACAGACTTGGAGTAGGTGATTCAGACAAAACAGAGATGATGAATGTATACTTCTATTGATGTATGTGTTTGTACAATCTCATTAGCTTGCCAAGCAGAGCTAAATGAGGTATTGTGGTGTTGGCTATGGAGTAACCTTCACACACAATGAGTTACAAAGAGATTTAGCCTCGGGAAGTGAGCTAGAGTGAGAGTGTTCACCCGCGACTTTTTCACCACATCATTTATAGGAGTTTGTTCTTCATTTGAATTTGAAATTCAAACTTAGGCTCCCTTGAATCTCTCCTCTAAAAGTAGGGAGATATTCTCTCCATCTCAACATTCAAAAATCCACGACTCTAGTGGTAGGTAAGTGACTTAAAGTGATCACAACCAACTGATAAGTCACTTAGACTTTTACAAGGGGTAAAGAAGTAAGAACATATAAGCATATGTTCACATGTGTCTTCATTTGAGTGAAGCCTTAATAAACCTTTATCCATGCTTGTCTTCAATAAGTCCAAGGGTCCAAGCCAATGTGTGTTGGCTTGTTTGCACCAACAGCTCCCCCTCAAGCCAAACACTTTGGCTTAAGTCTTCTCTTTCATTCTTCAATCACTTCCTGCAATCCAATCATAGATTTGAATCTTCCTAGCTTGTTTCCATCCAATGCCTTGGTAAGTAAATCTGCACATTGCATATTAGTAGAAACATATGTCAATTGTATATCTTTACTTAGCAATTTCTCTCTCACATAGTGGTAGTGAACCTCTATGTGTTTGGTTCTGGCATGATAAATTGGATTTGCTGCAAGGTGAAGAGAGCTAGTGTTATCTCCAAATATAATAGGTGGTCTTGTGAATAGACCTAACTCTGTATATAGAAGCTTCAACCAGATAGCTTCTTGAGTAGCATTTGCAAGTCCTCTATACTCTGCTTCAGTGGATGATAATGCCACTGTAGGTTGCTTCTTAGCTGACCAGGAGATAGGCTTGTCTCCTGCAAAACAAATGTACCCTGAGGTGCTCCTCCTATCATCCTTGCATCCTGCCCAATCTGCATCTGAATAGACTTTAATATCAATGTCTGATTTGTAAGGAAAATACAAACCATGACTTTGAGTTCCCTTGAGGTACTTCAAGATCTTCTTGGCTGCCTCTAGGTGAGGTACTCTAGGTTTGTGCATGAATTGACTAAGCACACTTACTCCATATGCTATGTCAATTCTAGTCAAGGTAGCATAGTTCAAGCTACCCACCATACTTTGGTATCCTGTAATGTCTTTGATTTCTTCTCCTTCATGAGCACTTAGCTTTTGGTTAACCTCCATTGGAGTAGTAGATACCTTGGCATCCTGCAAGCCAAACTTCTTGACCATATCCTGTACATACTTCTTTTGAGTAATGTATATACCTGAGTTTGTGTAGATCAATTCAAGACCTAGAAAATATTTTAGTAATCCAAGATCACTAATCTTGAATTCTTTCATCATCTGACCCTTGATGTGTCTAATCCCATTGACATCATTACCTGTAATGATGATGTCATCAACATAGACACACAAGTAGATTACCTCTGTACTACTTCTCTTTATGAATAGAGAAGTGTCTGCTTTGCTCATCACAAATCCTTGGTCTTGAAGGTAGGTGGTCAATCTGTAGTTCCATGCTCTAGGTGCCTGCTTCAAACCATACAGAGCCTTCTTCAATTTACAAACATAATGTACCTTTCTTGGATCTTCATAGCCAGGTGGTTGTGACATGTAGACTTCTTCAGATATCCATCCATTTAGGAATGCATTCTTCACATCCAATTGGTACATGTTCCAATTCTTGGATGCAGCTACACTCACCAATACTCTGATAGTTGGCATCTTGGCCACAGGAGAAAATGTCTCCTCATAATCAATGCCTTGGGTTTGTGCAAAACCCTTGGCTACCAACCTAGCTTTGTACCTGTTAATTGTTCCATCTGAATTCTTCTTCAATTTGTAGATCCATCTGGATCCTATTACCTTCATAGTCTCTTTCTTGGGTACCAAGTCCCAAGTATCACTCTCTTGGAGGGCTTCTATCTCCTCATCCATGGCTTCTCTCCATTCTGGCTTTGTAATTGCTTCTTCATAGGTACCTGGTTCTTCATTCAACAAATCTTTTGCAAGATATACAGAATGTTTAGTTACAAGTGATGTGTCATACCCAAATCTGATAGGTTTCTTCTTCTCTCTCTGAGATCTTCTCATAGCCTGAGTAGAAGTTTCTGCCTTGTCCTCCAATTGCTTCATCTTCATCTTTCCTTTGGATTTCCAAGCCTTGAACTCTTCAAGGTTGATGGTATCATCATCTGAGCTTGAGTCTTCTTGCTGAGTTGGCTCTTCCTTGGTAAGCTTTGGAAAATCTTCCTCCATGTCATAAGGTAGACTCACTTTCCTGCATTCATTCTCATACCATGAGTCATTCTCATCAAATATGACATCTCTGCTTACCTTGAACCCTTTGTTTGTGGGGTTGTAGAATCTGTATCCCTTTTGGTTCAAATCATAACCAATGAAGATACATTTCTCTGCCTTTGGGTCTAGCTTTCCTCTCACCTGTGAGGGAATATGCACATATGCAACACACCCAAAGATTTTGCAATGATCTAGAGAGGGTCTCTTACCATGCCATGCTTCATATGGTGTCATGCCATCAAGTGATTTGGATGGCAACCTATTGATGAGATAGGTGGCAGTGGACACACTCTCTGCCCATAGGTAATTTGGCAACTTTTTCTCATTGAGCATAGACCTAGCTGTTTCCACTATAAGTCTATTCCTTCTTTCTGCTACCCCATTTTGTTCTGGTGAGTATCTTGTAGTGATCTCTCTCTTGATGCCTCTTTCCTGCAAGAAATCTTCAAACTCATTTGAGAAGTACTCTCCTCCACCATCTGATCTTAGCCTCTTCAAGCTTCTACCTGTTTGATTCTCAACAAGTGCAAGATACCTCTTGAAACAATTAAACACTTCATCTTTATGCTTCATAAAATATAAAATGGTCCATCTGCTATAGTCATCAATGAAGGACACATAATACCTTGAACCAGAAATGGAAGGGTCCTTGCTAGGTCCCCAAACATCTGTGTGTACCAAGTCTAGGTAGTCTTCATGCATGAAACCTTTCCTTGAATAGGGTAATCTGTGAGACTTACCAAATTGACATGATCCACATTTGTAAATCATGTGTTGCTTGGATACATTAGGTATTCCAAGCACACATTGATCCCTGCACATTTGCTTGAGAGTCCTTTCTCCTATGTGCCCTAATCTTTTATGCCATATCTCTAACTCTGAAAGTGTCTGATCCTTGTAGTTATACAAAGCAATGTTTCTTGTATCTTCTAGCTCAAATGTAAATAATCTACCTGATTTCTCCCCTTTGGCTATCCTTCTGAATCCTTGTTTTGGGTCCTCCACATATGCTCCATGTTGTGTGAATCTGACCTGCAAACCTTTCTCCACAATCTGACCAACACTCATCAAATTCTTAGTTATTGTTGGTACATAGAGTACCCTGCTTAATAGGTTCTGATTACCATCACATGTCTTCACATTTCCAATTTTGACAACAGAGTGTTTAGTGTCATCACCTGTTTGTACCTGATGTTTGCCCTTGGGCTCTTCCAAATCAGAAAGCAATGCCACATTGCCAGCTACATGGTTAGAACATCCTGAGTCAATGTAAAATAAATGATCATCATTTGTACCTATCTTGGAGGTCATATTCATGATCAATAAGGAGTCATCCTGCTCCTCTGTGTAATTGTTGTAGTCTCTTCTATTTCTGAATCCACCTTGGTAGCTTCCATTGTGGTTGTTGTTGTAATTGTTGTTGTATTGGTTGTTGTACCCATTGTAGTTTTGATTGTGGTTGAATCTGCCTCTTCCTTGAGAGTATCCACCTCTTGAGTAGCCTCTTCCTCTCTGGTTTTTATAGTTCTTGTAGCATTCATCTGTGGTATGATTGGACAACCCACAGATGTTGCAAGGTGATGAGTTGTAGGGTCTCCCCCTACCTGACTTACCTCCTCTGCCTCTTCCTCTAGATGACCTACCTCTCCCTGCATAATTGGCTTGAGAGGTAGAGCCTTCTTCATCCTGTTTCTTCTTGCCTTTATCTTTAACTTTCTTATCAGTAAAGAGAGCAGAGGGGTTATTACCTTTTGATTGATCTCCAGCCTTGGTGAACTTTGCTTCATGTGTAAATAATTGACCCATGAGTGTTGTGAGATCAGGGGTATGCATGTCCATGTAGAGGTCCATTGCAGTGGTGAAACTTTCCCACTTATCATCTGCCTTGAGTCCATTTGTCACTTGCCTGACTATTTGCTCCTCTTCAATTTCCTCTCCAATGCTTGCTAGTTGGTCTGCCACATCTTTGATCTTTGTCACATAATCTGAGACTGATTGCTTGGGCTGCTTCCTAAGTGTTGTGAACTCTATCCATAATTGATTCTTCCTGGCCCTTGTGTTGGAAGAAAAGTAATTTGACAAGGTTTCCCAAGTCTCTTGGGAAGTCTTACAGTTCCTTACATGAGGTAAAAGAAAATCAGATATAGAGTTTAAGAGATAAGACCTTGCCAAAGCATCCTTTGCACACCATTGGTTAAGTCTTTCATGTTCATCCTTTGTAGGTAGTCCTCTAGTCTTGAATGAGGGCAACTCCTCATCTCCTGATATGTATCCAAATAGACTTCTCCCTTGTAGATAGGTCTTCATTCTCAGTGACCAAGCTTGATAGTTATTTATGTCCAATTTGTCAATGAATGAAGGGAAACCATCACCCATGATTACCTTCTTTTGCTCTGATACCACTGTTGAGAGTGATGGATGGATGCACTCAGGAAATCAGTTGGTGCTGCAAATCCTGCTTAACACCTGCCCTCTTTTCTTTTCAGATATGCTTAGTACACAAGTTTAGCTTCCTAATGACATAAAGAAACCATATATGTGCTTTGGAAATGATTTGGGTAATGACCAAATCAAAACAGATAACTTGGTACTTCACAAATCAAGCAAAACCTTCTATTCCTGTAGTGATACCTGCTCAGACTTTTACTGAGTGTGTCCAGCACACTTAAAATTGGCACAATTCCTTTTGGGAGTAACAATGTACCTTAGTAAGCTACCAATCACAAGTGGAATCACTTCAATTGACTAACTATGCACTGAGAAATAAGTTTAGCAAAAATATATCTACCCCCGACTTTTCAGGAACTCTGCAGACAAATACCAGTGTGCACCTCGATTTGATTTTCTCCCAAATGGCTGAATGGAATCCTTTGAAATTTTGTATGCTTGTAGTAGACATTGAGCTGGTTCCAATGAACTATAGAACTCTTGATTTGGTTCAGTAGATCCAGAGCAATGCCTCTTTGAAGTTGACAGACTTGGAGTAGGTGATTCAGACAAAACAGAGATGATGAATGTATACTTCTATTGATGTATGTGTTTGTACAATCTCATTAGCTTGCCAAGCAGAGCTAAATGAGGTATTGTGGTGTTGGCTATGGAGTAACCTTCACACACAATGAGTTACAAAGAGATTTAGCCTCGGGAAGTGAGCTAGAGTGAGAGTGTTCACCCGCGACTTTTTGACCACATCATTTATAGGAGTTTGTTCTTCATTTGAATTTGAAATTCAAACTTAGGCTCCCTTGAATCTCTCCTCTAAAAGTAGGGAGATATTCTCTCCATCTCAACATTCAAAAATCCACGACTCTAGTGGTAGGTAAGTGACTTAAAGTGATCACAACCAACTGATAAGTCACTTAGACTTTTACAAGGGGTAAAGAAGTAAGAACATATAAGCATATGTTCACATGTGTCTTCATTTGAGTGAAGCCTTAATAAACCTTTATCCATGCTTGTCTTCAATAAGTCCAAGGGTCCAAGCCAATGTGTGTAGGCTTGTTTGCACCAACAGTAAGGTTCACTAATGATGGATTTTATGTTGAAGACCCTAGTCAAGGGTATAAATAGATTGTTACAGGGAAGAAGGAAGGAAGGCTCTTCACATTAAAGGTACAAGGAAATATTGGGCCTGCTATGTTTGCATATGGAGAGCAAAAGGTGTCAGAATTGGATCTTTGGCATAAAAGACTTGGACATTTTAATGAAAGAGGTATCAAAGAAATGGTTAACAATGGTTCAGTTCTTGGATTGCCTAACATTGCAGGTCAACACATGACATACAGAGGTGAAGCATGTCAGTTAGGTAAGGCTCATAAGCAATCATACAATAAGCATGGTTTTATGTATTCAGAAAGACTTGAATTGGTACATACAGATGTGTGGGGTCCTTCAAAGGATTTTAGTATAAATGGTTCAAGATATTATGTCATATATGTTGATGATGCTACCAGATGGATTACAATCTATGTGATCAAAGACAAGTCAGAAGTGTTTAATACATTTAAACACTATCATGCATATGGAGAAAGAATTACAGGTCAAAAATTGAAGAGGTTAAGGTGAGATGGAGGGGGAAGAGTATTTCTCTAATGATTTCAGTGATTATTTGTGGAATGCAGGTATAAAGAGAGAGGTTACTTGTAGGTACTCTCCTCAACAAAATGGTGTAGCAGAAAGGAGGAATAGGACACTCGTTGAATTTGCAAGATCCATGATGAAAGAGAAAAATTGCTGTAACTATTTGTGGGTTGAGGCTGTAAATATAGCCACATATTTGGTCAATAGGTTACCTTGTAAAGCCTTGTAGGGTATGACACCATATGAAGCTTGGTGGGGTAAGAGACCCACCTTGGATCATTGTAAAATATTTGGATGCCTGGCATATGCATATGTGCCATCTCAATTGAGGCATAAATTGGAGCCTAAAGCAGAGAAGTATGTATTCATTGGTTATGATGATAAGCAGATGGGTTATAGGTTATGGAGTCCATCCACAAAACAATTCCTTGTGTCCAAGGATGTTACATTTGATGAGCAAAGTACTTGGTATGCAAGTACATCTAATGTGTATACAGAAGTTGAAGAAATTATGAATGAGAAGAAAGGTAAAACAAAGGTTCAGATATTTGATGAAGAAGAGAAAAATGAAATACAGGTTGAAGGTGAAGAAGTGCCAAGGTTTGATCCAGAGTGTGATGAACCAGAAACTTCAAGAAGTGGAGAACTCAGAAGGTCATCTAGGCACAAATGGCAACCTACAAGGTATAGCTATGATACTTCATTCTTGACTATAAAGATTATGCTTACATGGTAAAAGCAGATGAAGATCCATCTACATATGATCAAGCGAAAGGGAAGAAGAATTGGGAAGAAGCTATGCAAGAAGAGTATGATGCATTGATGGAAAATCAGATATGGGATCTGGTTCCTAAACCTAATAGCCAGAAAATCATTGGATGTAAGTGGGTTTACAAAAACAAAAAGATTTGCAGATAGAAGTGTGTCTAGGTACAAAGCCAGACTGGTTGTGAAGGGATATGCACAGACATATGGAGTGGACTATGATGAGACTTATAGTCCTATGGCAAAGATGACAACTATCAAGACACTCATAGCAATTGCTGCTTGCAAAGGCTGGAAATTATCTCAATTAGATGTTAAAAATGCTTTTTTGAATGGTTACATTTCAGATGAAGTTTACATGGAGCAACCAGATGGTTTCAAGGATCAAGTGTATCCAAATTATGTGTGTAAGCTTAAGAGAGCTTTGTATGGGTTGAAGCAGGCCCCAAGGGCATGGAATTATAGGCTTGTAAAGTTCTTGAAGGAACTTGGATTTCAAGCGTCAAAGGCAGATAGTAGCTTGCTAGTCAAAGCAAGTGAAGATGGACTTATTTATGTTTGTATATATGTTGATGACATTATACTTATAGGAACAGATGACAAAGGCATACACATGATTAAGAAATAGATGGAAAAAGAATTCAAAATCAGTGATTTGGGAAATTTATCATTCTTCTTGGGAATGGAGATTTCATATACTCAACATGGAGTATATGTAACTCAAGAAAGGTATCTGAAAAAATTGCTAACCAAATTTAAAATGGAAGATTGCAGGATAGCACCAACTCCAATGGAAGTGAATCATAGATTGACTAAATATGGAGGAGAGGAATTCAAAGATATGAAGCTCTATTAGAGCTTGGTGGGTAGCTTGATTTATGCTACATTAACAAGACCTGACTTATCATATGCAGTTGGAGTTCTATCTCAATTCATGCATTGTCCTAGAAAGGAACATTGGATTGCAGGTCAAAGAGTACTTAGGTACATCAAGGGTACACTCAAAGAAGGTCTGTATTATGGATATACTTCAGATACAAGGGTCAAGATATACAGTGATGCAGATTGGGCAGGTAATTCTGATGATAGAAGATCAACACATGGATATTTGTGTTATGTGGGAGATAAGCTAATCTCATGGTGTTCTAAGAAGCAACATATAGTTGCTCTATCATCTATAGGAGCAGAGTATAAAAGTATGGTGGAAGCTGCAAAGGAAGTAATATGGCTAAAGACACTTATGAAGAGTTTTGATGTTGTTCAGAGTACTCCTATCATTTGTGGAGACAATATGAGTTCTTTATACTTGGCAGCAAATCCTGTGTTTCATGCTAGAACTAAACATATTGAAATTCAGTATCATTTTTTTTAGAGAGAAGGTTATTGATAAAGAAATTGAAGTCATGCATACTCCTACAAAAGATCAACTTGCAGATATGATGACAAAAAGTTTGGATGGGCCAAAGTTGCAGAGGTTTAAAAATATGGCAGGAATAAAGAAGATGCAGGTAATCACAATTGATGATTGAGGGGGAGCTGTTGGAGCAGAACAATCAACAATTAGTGATTACATAAAGCCCGGAAGTGGAAAGATGAATGAAATATTGAAGATCAGTTTCAAGGGAAGAGGAGATTCAGAAACAAAGTTCTTTTGTACATTACCCT
>MU260216.1:10000-17500 GCA_020310875.1 Ceratopteris richardii | reverse complement strand
CCTCCACTCAACCCCAACCCCCTCCAACCCCGCTTAACCCCAACCCCCAACCCCCTCCAACCCCGCTCAACCCCAACCCCCAACCCCCTCCAACCCTCCTCAACCCCAACCCCCAACTCCCTCCAACCCCGCTCAACCCCCAACCCCCTCCAACCCTGCTCAACCCCAACCCCCAACCCCCTCCTACCCCGCTCAACCCCACTTTGCGCCCCCCTTTGTTGGTGCATACCAATCACCAATTGAAGGCTTGGAAGATCAAATGATGAAGAAAGAATCAATTCCTAAAGTGTGGAAGAAGATCACAATCAGAGGACAAGAGAAGTGTACACATATGTACATTAGCATAGTCATAGATGACTTAGATCTTTTGTTCAGTAAGAATTATGTATAAATTTTCTATAAATACCTTGAGAAAAGTCGGGGCATGTATGAGAGCAAATGAGAGCTTATGTGACATTAGTTAGAAGTCAAGAATGAGGGAGATAGAAGTCATAAGATAGAAGAAAGTGAATTTGTGTTAGCTCTCATCACTCAGTTGTATTTTCTTTGAGTAAATGAAAAATTGTGCGCCCGATGTTTCTGCGTGTTCTCCTTCTACAGTAGATCAATTGTGGAATGCTTTTGTACAAGTCTAAGTTGAGAGTTGCTTGACTTCTGTGCAAAGTTTTAGCTTCCAATTGTAATCAGGCTGAGTGAATTAAGTGTAGGAACATTCATATGTGAAGTGTGCTCACAGGTTCCTAAAACAGGCGCAGATTTCGAAGTCAATGTTTTGGTCATTTCTCCTAGCACAGTTTAAAGTTTTGCATGAGTAAGGGCTTAATCTTTAAGTTGGAAGATAAGCTACTTATGTCTAGAAGCATTTTGTAAAACGGGTTCTATTCAAGGAGAACCAAGTCTTAAAAGTTACAGGTGTAGAGTCGACTGTTTTGGATAACAGTTTCTGACATAGGTAACTTGTGAAATCAATTTCTCAAGTTATACTTAATCTTTTGGAGTAATTCAACTTGGAATAGTTGCGCAATCTCTAGGAGATGATTCGTACAAAGTTTCATCAAAAACTTTACAGATTTGATAGGTCAATGTGAATGAACAATGCAGCAGACTTTTCTGTGTATCATCTTCTTCACAGATTTGTTAATTTCTGATAAGTTAGCAATTGATCCTCTAAATTAGTGAAGTGTTTGACTTACTCTTGGTATGGAGGTGCTCTAATCACAAGAGTAAGTTGTTCTTTTGGAGATTAACACTCTCCATCAGTGGTATCAGAGCAGGAGACATCAATTTGAAGAAAGAAGGATCCCGACTGCTGCAGATTCAAGAGATTCAACACTTGAAGGATTAAGAAGTGAAAGCTTGGAGTCAAAGCTCGAGGAGAAGACTATTTGACATCAAGAAAGGCAAAAGGAGTTCAACTCGAAGTAAAGGTACATACATTGTTTGTAAAGCTTGAAGATTTCAATATACAGGTGGATACAAGATGGGAGAAAGCTTGCAGATTGATAAGCTAGATAGGGAGAACTATCCAGCATGGTCCATGAGGATGGAAGCACACCTCATGAGCAAAGACCTTATATCATTTATTACAGGAGATGAAGAAAAACCAGAATTTGCAGATCCAAGTATTCCTACTAGGGAAGAACTTGCAATGTTGAAGACTTGGATGAGAAAGGATGCTCAAGCAAGGAGTATCATCTACATGGCTGTAAATGATTACCTTCTACCTCACATTAGAGGTTTGGAAAGTGCTACAGATGTTTGGAATGCCTTGGAAGAGCATTTCCAAAATACAACTAAGTCAAGGAAGTCTTCACTATGGGCTGAGTTCACAACCTTCAAGAAGAAGAGCTCACAATCAATTTCAGATTATGTGGCAAGAATGAAAGATATTGCAGATAGCTTGGGAGCAGTGGATGAAGATATTGAAGAAGAAAAGTTGGTAAGACAAATACTTACAGGTCTAAGAGGTGATGAGAAGTGGAAGCCTTTTATCTTGTCCATAGAATTGTCACTTGATCACTTTACTCCTGACCTTAATCAATTGCTAGGACACATGCTAACCTTTGAGCAGGATCTTAAAGGAGACAATGATAGAAGTACAAGTCAAGCTATGTACTCCAAAGACAAGAAAAAGAATGGCAAGGGAAAGCAATCAAATGATGATGAAGGGAATTCAAATCAAGCTAATTTCACAAAAGGGAAGACAAATTTCAGAGGTAAAGGAAGAGGAGGTAAGAACAAAGATAATGCTAAAGCTTGTTGGATTTGTGGCAGAACAAATCATTTGGCAAATGATTGTTGGTATAATAATCAAAGTGGAGGATACAACAATCAGAATTATAGTCAAAGAGGTAGAGGAGGCAGAAACCAAAGAGGCAATTTCAGAGGAAGAGGTGGTAGGACATCATATGGTAGAGGAGGTGGAAGAAACTTCCAATCTCAGTCCTACAACAATAACTATTACAATTATGCATCAGATCAGAAGGATGACATGACTCTTATCTTGAATGCAACTCATGAATCAATGGGAGAAGATCAAAGAGTGTTTTATATTGACTCAGGGTGTAGCAATCATCTGAGTGGGAATCTATCCTTGATGACTGATATGGAAGCAAGGGTGAATGGACATACAGTCCAAACAGGTGACAATACCAAACATAAAGTGGAGAGCATTGGATCAGTGAAGACAAAGAGTGGAAGTACACTTCTGAGCAAGGTACTTTATGTTCCTACTATTCCTAAAAATTTGATAAGTGTAGGGCAAATTGTGGAGAAAGGATATGAGGTAAGATTCACAAATGATGGTGTCTATGTACAAGATCCAAATCAGGGATATAGAACCATAATTGCAGGTAAAAAGGAAGGAAGATTGTTCACTCTCAAAGTCCAAGGTAATGTGGGACATGCATTGTTTACCTATGGAGGTCAAAAGGTATCTGAATTAGACCTATGGCATAAGAGGCTAGGTCATTTCAATGAGAGAGCTATAAAGGAGATGTCAAAGAATCAGGTGGTGCTTGGATTGCCAAACATTGAAGGGCAACATATGGTGTACAAGTGTGAAGCTTGTCAATTAGGTAAAGCACATAGAAGTTCTTATAACAAATCAGGGTACAAGTATTCAAACATGCTTGAATTGGTTCATACAGATGTATGGGGTCCCTCAAGGGACTATAGCATAAATGGATCCAGATATTATGTGTTGTTTGTTGATGATGCAACCAGGTGGATTACTTTGTATGTAATCAAGGACAAATCAGAAGTCTTCAAGACATTCAAACATTTCCATGCTTATGCAGAAAGGATCACAGGACAAAAGCTAAAGAGGTTAAGATCAGATGGAGGGGGAGAGTATTTCTCAAAAGAGTTTGATGATTATTTGTGGAATGCAGGTATCAAAAGAGAAGTGACTTGCAGGTACTCCCCTCAACAAAATGGAGTAGCAGAAAGGAGGAATAGGACTCTTGTAGAGTTTGCAAGAGCCATGATGAAGGAAAAGAATTGTCCAAATTACTTATGGGCAGAAGCCATTAATACTGCAACATACCTTGTGAATAGGTTGCCTTGCAAAGCTTTGGATGGAGGAACCCCTTATGAAGCATGGTGGGGTAAGAAGCCTAGTCTTGATCATTGCAAAGTATTTGGATGTATTGCATATGCTTATGTTCCTTCACAATTAAGACATAAGCTAGAACCAAAAGCAGAGAAGTATGTGTTTATTGGATATGATGATAGACAGATGGGTTATAGGTTGTGGAGTCCATCCACAAAGCAATTTCTTGTTACTAAAGATGTAACATTTGATGAGCAAAATATGTGGTATACAGGATCACCAAATGAGTATGCAGGTGTTGAAGAAATACAAAGGAAAGGAAAGGCAAAGGTAAAAGTATGTGAAGAAATTGTTGATGAAGTTGACTCTAGATGTAGAGTGCAGGATCATGAAGAAGAAGGGCCAAGATTTGATCCAGAATCAAATGAGGCTGAAACTTCAAGAAGTGCAGAAATCAGGAGATCTACAAGAGAAAGGAAAGAGCCTATAAGGTATAGCTATGATACATCTTTCCTAACAACAAGAGATTATGCTTACATTGTGAAAACAGAAGAAGATCCAACTACTTATGAAGAAGCCAAAGGTAAACAGAATTGGGAGAAGGCAATGCAAGAAGAGTATGATGCTCTACTTGAAAATGGAACTTGGGAATTAGTACCAAGACCAAAGAATCAGAAGGTCATTGGATGCAAGTGGGTATATAAAACAAAGAGGTTTGCAAATGGTAAGGTGTCTAGATATAAGGCTAGACTAGTGGTTAAAGGTTATGCCCAAACTTATGGGGTAGATTATGATGAGACCTTTAGTCCTGTTGCTAAGATGTCCACAATTAGGACATTGATTGCTATTGCTACTTGCAAGGGATGGAAATTGTCACAATTGGATGTGAAAAATGCTTTTCTTAATGGTTACATTGCAGATGAAGTATATATGGAGCAACCAGAAGGCTTCATGGAATCAATTGGATCAGATTATGTGTGTAAGCTCAAGAGAGCTTTATATGGGTTAAAGCAAGCCCCAAGAGCTTGGAATTACAGATTGGTCAAGTTCTTGAATGAATGTGGTTTTCAAGCATCAAAGGCAGATAGTAGCTTGCTAGTGAAGGCAAGTGAAAATGGATATATTTACATGTGCATTTATGTTGATGATATTATTGTTACAGGAACAGATGCTCAAGGAATCAATGAACTCAAGAAGCAAATAGAGAAGGAGTTTAAGATAAGTGATTTGGGAAACTTATCTTATTTTCTAGGAATGCAGATTGTGTATACTCAACATGGAGTATATGTTTCACATGAGAGATACTTGAAGAATCTTCTAGTTAAGTTTAACATGGAAGATTGCAGGACCTCAACTACACCATTGGAGGTAAATCATAAATTAAGCAGGTATGGAGGTGAAGAGTTCAATGACATGAAGAAATATCAGAGTTTGGTAGGTAGTCTAATCTATGCTACCTTGACAAGGCCAGATCTATCATATGCAGTAGGTGTGTTGTCACAATTCATGCATTGTCCAAAGAAGACTCATTGGATTGCAGCCCAAAGGGTACTCAGATATATCAAGGGAACCCTAAGTGAAGGTTTGTATTATGGTTACACTTCTGACACAAGAATCAAAGTGTTTAGTGATGCAGATTGGGCAGGTGACTCAGATGATAGAAGGTCTACTCATGGATATCTATGTTATGTTGGAGACAAGTTAGTGTCTTGGTGTTCAAAGAAGCAACACACAGTTGCTTTATCATCCACAGAAGCTGAGTATAAGGGAATGGTAGAAGCTGCAAAAGAAGTCATATGGTTGAAGACATTGATGAAAAGTTTTGAGATTGATCATAGTACTCCAATAATTTTTGGAGACAACATGAGTTCTTTGTATTTGGCAGCTAACCCTGTTTTTCATGCCAGGACTAAGCATATAGAGATTCAGTATCATTTCTTGAGGGAAAAGGTACTTGATAAAGAGATTGAAGTGATGTACACTCCAACAAAAGAACAAGTGGCAGATATGATGACAAAGAGTTTGGATGGACCTAAGTTACAAAGGTTCAAAGACATGGCAAGTATCAAGAAGACAGAGAAGACCTCAATTGATGATTGAGGGGGAGCTGTTGGTGCATACCAATCACCAATTGAAGGCTTGGAAGATCAAATGATGAAGAAAGAATCAATTCCTAAAGTGTGGAAGAAGATCACAATCAGAGGACAAGAGAAGTGTACACATATGTACATTAGCATAGTCATAGATGACTTAGATCTTTTGTTCAGTAAGAATTATGTATAAATTTTCTATAAATACCTTGAGAAAAGTCGGGGCATGTATGAGAGCAAATGAGAGCTTATGTGACATTAGTTAGAAGTCAAGAATGAGGGAGATAGAAGTCATAAGATAGAAGAAAGTGAATTTGTGTTAGCTCTCATCACTCAGTTGTATTTTCTCTGAGTAAATGAAAAATTGTGCGCCCGATGTTTCTGCGTGTTCTCCTTCTACAGTAGATCAATTGTGGAATGCTTTTGTACAAGTCTAAGTTGAGAGTTGCTTGACTTCTGTGCAAAGTTTTAGCTTCCAATTGTAATCAGGCTGAGTGAATTAAGTGTAGGAACATTCATATGTGAAGTGTGCTCACAGGTTCCTAAAACAGGCGCAGATTTCGAAGTCAATGTTTTGGTCATTTCTCCTAGCACAGTTTAAAGTTTTGCATGAGTAAGGGCTTAATCTTTAAGTTGGAAGATAAGCTACTTATGTCTAGAAGCATTTTGTAAAACGGGTTCTATTCAAGGAGAACCAAGTCTTAAAAGTTACAGGTGTAGAGTCGACTGTTTTGGATAACAGTTTCTGACATAGGTAACTTGTGAAATCAATTTCTCAAGTTATACTTAATCTTTTGGAGTAATTCAACTTGGAATAGTTGCGCAATCTCTAGGAGATGATTCGTACAAAGTTTCATCAAAAACTTTACAGATTTGATAGGTCAATGTGAATGAACAATGCAGCAGACTTTTCTGTGTATCATCTTCTTCACAGATTTGTTAATTTCTGATAAGTTAGCAATTGATCCTCTAAATTAGTGAAGTGTTTGACTTACTCTTGGTATGGAGGTGCTCTAATCACAAGAGTAAGTTGTTCTTTTGGAGATTAACACTCTCCATCACCCTTCTCCTCCACTCAACCCCAACCCCCAACCCCCTCCAACCCCGCTTAACCCCAACCCCCAACCCCGCTCAACCCCAACCCCCAACCCCCTCCAACCCCACCTTGCACCCCCCTTCTCCTCCACTCAACCCCAACCCCCAACCCCCTCCAACCCCGCTCAACCCCAACCCCCAACCCCCTCCAACCCCACCTTGCGCCCCCCTTCTCCTCCACTCAACCCCAACCCCCAACCCCCTCCAACCCCACCTTGCGCCCCCCTTCTCCTCCACTCAACCTCAACCCCCAACCCCCTCCAACCCCGCTTAACCCCGACCCCCAACCCCACCCAACCCTCCACTCACCCCCACTACAAATCAAGGTAATTAGAGAAGCGGTCTTCATGTTCGGCTATTGCTCAGGGAGTAAATAAACATGCTGCTGCAAAACCTCATAAAGGGAACGTTGGAGCTGAAGAAAGTGGTACTGAGATGAGGTTAAATTGACTGACAATGCTATAGATAGGGCTGGATAGGAAGGACTCGTTCTAGAATGATCTGAAGAGCAGGAGGTGAAAAATCGCACTCTGAACAGTCCTCGAAATGGGGAACCGGTATGGGATAAAAGTGTGCAGGGTAAAAAGTAGAAGCGGAGAAAAGATTCTGCCATGTGCCAACAATCATCCAGGAAGACTACCCATTTTTTGGGACTCAATTCAAATCGAGGGAATAATTGACCCACCCTCCAATTTTGGGTAAGCAACCGGCGCGTGAACTGTGGACGTGAAGATTCGGCAAGGCTCTCTTGGCCTATTGAGG
>MU260215.1:305000-307500 GCA_020310875.1 Ceratopteris richardii | reverse complement strand
ACTCAAGCTAGTGAAGATGTATGGTATGTAGACAGTGGATGTAGCAATCATATGTCATGTCGAAAGGAGTTTTTTTAGTAATTTGCAGGTCCCAAAGCATCAAGGGCATGTGGAAACAGGTGATAACTCAGAGCATATCATTCAACATGTGGGAGATATCAGTTTGGAAGGAAATCAAAGAGCAAAGTGCTTATCAGAGGTATTACATGTCCCTACTATTACCAAAAACTTGATTTCGGTAGGCCAAATGGTAGCAAAAGGCTATCAAGTTAGGTTCAATGAAAGAGGATGTTTTGTTGAGGATCCAAGGGCAGGTTTCAAGCTCATAGCAAAAGGAAAAAAGCAAGGGAGAATGTTCACAATGGACATAAATCAGCCACACCATTCTATGTATGTCACATATGGAGACAAGAGGATAGCAGATTTGGATCTATGGCATAAACGAATAGGTCACATCAACCTACAAAAGCTCAAGGACATGCAAAGGAGGAGCTTGGTAAGAGGCCTACCAAATTTTACATCTAAAATGTTGCATGAAATTTGTGTAGCTTGCCAACAAGGAAAACAATCAAGGCTGCCCTTCAAGAAGAGTACCTATGTAAGTGCAAATGTTTTAGACCTCATTCACACGGATGTTTGGGGTCCAACAAGAGAAGCATCCCTTGCTGTAAATAGGTATTTTGTAACCTTCATTGATGACTTTTCAAGAAAAGTGTGGTTGTATTGCATTAGAAACAAATCAGATGTGTTCCACTACTTCAAGAAATTAAAAGCACAGGTGGAGAAGGAATCTGGCAAGTTTATCAAAACTTTGAGATCCGATGGAGGGGGAGAGTATTTCTCCCATGAATTTTCTGAATTTTTGCAGGTCAATGGCATCAGAAGACAATTTACATGCAGGTATACCCCTCAAAAAAATGGGGTAGCAGAGAGAAAGAACAGACACATAGCAGAGGTAGCAAGGTGTATGCTCAATGAAATGAATATGCCGCTTTGTTATTGGGGAGAGGCTACATATATAGCCACATACATCATGAATAGATGTCCTACATCAGGTATACATCATCTAACCCCTGAGGAAGCATGGAGTGGAAGAAAACCTTGCATTTCACATCTTAGAATCTTTGGTTGTATATGCTATGTACATGTACCTCAAGAGTTGAGGTCAAAGTTAGATGCCAAATCTGAAAGGTGTATTTTTTTGGGATATTCTATGGAACAAAAGGGGTATAAATGCTATCATCCCATCACCAAGGAGCTGAAGGTAAGTAGGGATGTTGTCTTTGATGAGTTGAAGCCTTGGTATGCATGCACAAGTCCATTGCAGGTTAAAGACATAGGTGAGACAGATTTGAAGAATGATGATAGAGTTCAAGAAAGCATGGATTTGAGTGGTCCAAGCAACTCATGCAACACAAGGACACCCTCACCATGGAGTGGAAGGCTTAGGGAAAGAGAGACCAGCTCTGAAGAAAGCAAAGTCAAAGGCAAAGAGAAGATTTCAGTTGAAGAAGGAAGCTATGTGGACGAGAGCATGTTGGAAGATGAAGAGATAGAAGAAATTCAAACTCCAGGAGTGGCAAAACAAAGAAAGAAGATGGCAACCACACCCAAAGGAAGTGAAAGAAGGTCTTCAAGAGTAAGATATCCAGTACAAAGGTTAACATATGATAATTTCATTGCAAAGCATTATGCATACATGACTCAGGTAATCAAGGACAAGGAACCAACTAGTTATGAAGAAGCTAAGGATTGCAAGGAATGGCAAGAGGCAATGAAGGAAGAGCTCAAAGCACTTGATGAGAACCATACTTGGAGCTTGGTACCAGCTCAAGAAGGCATGAAGGTGATAGGTAATAAGTGGGTTTACAAAATTAAAAGAAATTCAGATGGTTCCATTGCTAGGTACAAAGCAAGGTTGGTGGCGAAAGGCTTCTCCCAAAGCTACGGGATAGATTATGATGAAACTTTCAGCCCCGTAGCCAAGATGCCAACAATTAGGACTTTGATTGCAGTGGCCACATCAAGGAAATGGAGCTTATATCAATTGGATGTGAAGAATGCCTTCCTCAATGGAGAGCTTGAAGAAGTAGTCTACATGAGCCAACCTCAAGGATTTGCTAGTATGAGGTACCCAAATCATGTTTGCAAGCTAAGGAAAGCACTATATGGACTAAAGCAAGCCCCAAGGGCCTGGAATCAGAGGTTAGTGGATTATTTATCAAGTTGTGGATACAAAGAAAGTGTTGCAGATCCATCACTTTACATGAAGAAGCAAGGAGACAAGACGGTATATATATGCATCTATGTGGACGATTTGATCATCACAGGAAGTGATATTGCAGGTATTAAAGATATCAAATCAAAGCTAGGAAAGGAGTTCAAGATATCTGATCTTGGAACACTAAAATACTTCTTGGGAATAGAGGTAATCTATGCACACAATGGCATCTTCTTGATTCAAAGAAAATACTTGTTGGATGTGCTATACAGGTTTGGT
>MU260215.1:255000-297500 GCA_020310875.1 Ceratopteris richardii | reverse complement strand
AAATAGGATTAGGGTTTTTACGCTATTTACACATACATACACATACACATATAATATATATATATACATGTATATACACATGTATACAGAAATATACATATTTTAGGTCTAGATATTTAAGATTAGGGTTTTAGGGTTTAGGCATACATATCACTCAATTATATTTATATTAAGAAAAAATATAGAGAAAAATAAGAAAAAAAATCTGAATATATAAATAAATATTTATATAAAATATGATTAGGGTTTTAGGATTAGGGGTTTAGATTTTTATAGGTGTTTAAGTATTTAGGTTTTAGTATTTCGGATTTAAGTTTAAGTCTTTCTGATTAGGGTTTTAGCACCCATTCCCATCTTTGATTAAAAGAAACGTTAAAACCCATATGTATTCCTAATAGTCTAAAAACTTCCCCATCAGGAATGATAGTACAACCCAAGTTCTTAATACAGTCAGGGATCAAGTTATTCGAAGACTTGAAAGCAGTTTTAGAGTGATTAACTAGGGAACCACTTGCAAGAAAAAAAAAAGATCAAGACTTTTAATACGTAGATAACATATATACACAAACACACATATATATATAATACATACATACATGTAGATACACATGCATACAAAAATATACATATTTTAGATTTAAATCGTTAAGATTAGGGTTTTAGGGTTTTAACACCTACATAACATATATGCACACATACACATGCACATATAATACATATATACATGTATATACACATGTATACAGAAATATACATATTTTAGGTCTAGATCTTTAAGATTAGGGTTTTAGGGTTTGGACATACATATAACTCAATTGTTGGTGCAGATCAATCACCAATTGAAGGCTTGGAAGATTAAAGGATGAAGGAAGAATCAATTCTTAAAGTTTGGAAGAAGATTACATTCAGAGGATAAGAGAAGTGTACACAAATGTACATTAGTATAGTTATAGCTGACTTAGATCTTTTGTTTAGTAAGAATCATGTACAAATTTATCTATAAATACTTTGAGAAAAGTCGGGGCAAGTATGAGAGCATATGTGACAATAGTTAGAAGTCAAGAATGAGGAAGTTAGATGTCATGAGATAGAGAAAAAGTTAGTTGAGTTTTTCCTCTCATCACTCAACTGTAAATTTTTCTGAGTAATCAAAAATATTGCGCCCGATGTTTCTGAGTCTTCTCCTTCTACAGTAGATCAATTGTGAAATGCTTTTGTACAAGTCTAAGTTTAGAGTTGCTTGACCTCTGTACAAAGTTTTAGCTTCCAATTGTAATCAGGCTTAGAGAATTAAGTGTAGGAACATTCATATGTGAAGTGTATTCACAGGTTCCTAAAACAGGCGCAGATTTTGAACTTAATGTTTTGATCATTTCTCCCAGCACAGTTTAAAGTTTTGCATGAGTAAGGACTTAATCTTTAAGTTGAAAGATAAGCTACTCATGGCTAGAAGCATTTGCTTAAACGGGTTCTATTCAAGGAGAACCAAGTCTTAAAAGTTGCAGGTGTAAAATCGACTGTTCTGAATGACAGTTTCTGACATAGGTAACTTGTGAAGTTGATTTCTCAAGTTATAATAAAGCTTTTGAAGTAATTCAACTTGGAGGAGGTGCGCAATCTCTAGGAGATACTTCGTACAAAGTTTCATAAAAAACTTTACATGTTTGATAGGTCAATGTGAAGAAATAGTGCAGCAGACTTTTCTGTGTTTCATCTTTTCACAGATTTGTTAATCCTTTGATAGTTAGTAATTGATCCTCTAAATTAGTGGAAGTTTTTGACTTACTCTTGGTATAGAGGTGTTCTAATCACAAGAGTAGGTTGTTCTTTTGGAGATTAACACTCTCCATCAGTGGTATCAGAGCAGGAGACATCAAATTAAGGAAAGGAGGATCCCGACTGCTGCAGATTCAAGAAATTCAACACTTGAAGGACTAAGAAGTGAAAGCTTGGAGTCAAAGCTTGAGGAGAAGACTATTTGACATCAAGAAAGGCAAAAGGAGTCCAATTCGAAGTAAAGGTACATACATTGTTTGTAAAGCTTGAAGATTTCAATACACAGGTGGACACAAGATGGGAGAAAGCTTGCAGATTGATAAGCTAGATAGGGAGAACTATCCAGCATGGTCCATGAGGATGGAAGCACACCTCATGAGCAAAGATCTTATATCATTTATTACAGGAGATGAAGAAAAACCTGAGTTTGCAGATCCTAGTATTCCTACTAGGGAAGAGCTTGCAATGTTGAAGACTTGGATGAGAAAGGATGCTCAAGCAAGGAGTATCATCTACATGGCTGTAAATGATTACCTTCTACCTCACATTAGAGGTTTGGAAAGTGCTACAGATGTTTGGAATGCCTTGGAAGAGCATTTCCAAAATACAACTAAGTCAAGGAAGTCCTCACTATGGGCTGAGTTCACAACCTTCAAGAAGAAGAGCTCACAATCAATTTCAGATTATGTGGCAAGAATGAAAGATATTGCAGATAGCTTGGGAGCAGTGGATGAAGACATTGAAGAGGAAAAGTTGGTAAGACAAATACTTACAGGTTTGAGAGGAGATGAGAAGTGGAAGCCTTTTATATTGTCCATAGAATTGTCACTTGATCACTTTACTCCTGATCTTAATCAATTGCTAGGACACATGCTAACCTTTGAGCAGGATCTTAAAGGAGACAATGATAGAAGTACAAGTCAAGCTATGTACTCCAAGGACAAGAAAAAGAATGGCAAGGGAAAGCAATCAAATGATGATGAAGGGAATTCAAATCAAGCTAACTTCACAAAAGGAAAGATGAATTTCAGAGGTAAAGGAAGAGGAGGTAAGAACAAAGATAATACTAAAGCTTGTTGGATTTGTGGCAGAACAAATCATTTGGCAAATGATTGTTGGTATAACAATCAAAATGGTGGAAGCAATAATCAGAATTATAATCAAAGAGGTTGAGGAGGCAGAAACCAAAGAGGCAATTTCAGAGGAAGAGGAGGTAGGACATCATATGGTAGAGGAGGTGGAAGAAACTTCCAATCTCAGTCCTACAACAATAATTATTACAATTATGCATCAGATCAGAAGGATGACATGACTCTTATCTTGAATGCAACTCATGAATCAATGGGAGAAGATCAAAGAGTGTTTTATATTGACTCAGGGTGCAGCAACCATCTGAGTGCGAATCTATCTTTGATGACTGATATGGAAGCAAGGGTGAATGGACATACAGTTCAGACAGGTGACAATACCAAACATAAAGTGGAGAGCATTGGATCAGTGAAGACAAAGAGTGGAAGTACACTTCTGAGCAAGGTACTTTATGTTCCTACTATTCCTAAAAATTTGATAAGTGTAGGGCAAATTGTGGAGAAATGATATGAGGTAAGATTCACAAATGATGGTGTTTATGTACAAGATCCAAATCAGGGATATAGAAACATAATTGCAGGTAAAAAGGAAGGAAGATTGTTCACTCTCAAAGTCCAAGGTAATGTGGGACATGCATTATTTACCTATGGAAATCAAAAGGTATCTGAATTAGACCTATGGCATAAAAGGCTAGGTCATTTCAATGAGAGAGCTATAAAGGAGATGTCAAAGAATCAGATGGTGCTTGGATTGCCAAATATTGAAGGGCAACATATGGTGTACAAGTGTGAAGCTTGTCAATTAGGTAAAGCACATAAGAGTTCTTATAACAAATCAGGGTACAAGTATTCAAATATGCTTGAATTGGTTCATACAGATGTATGGGGTCCCTCAAGGGACTATAGCATAAATGGATCCAGATACTATGTGTTGTTTGTTGATGATGCAACCAGGTGGATTACTTTATATGTAATCAAGGATAAATCAGAAGTTTTCAAGACATTCAAACATTTTCATGCCTATGCAGAAAGGATCACAGGGCAAAAGCTCAAGAGATGAAGATCAGATGGAGGGGGAGAGTATTTCTCTAAAGAATTTGATGATTATTTGTGGAATGCAGGTATCAAAAGAGAAGTAACTTGCAGGTACTCCCCTCAACAGAATGGAGTAGCAGAAAGGAGGAATAGAACTCTTGTAGAGTTTGCAAGAGCCATGATGAAGGAAAAGAATTGTCCAAATTACTTATGGGCAGAAGCCATTAACACTGCAACATATCTTGTGAATAGGTTGCCTTGCAAAGCTTTGGATGGAGGAACCCCTTATGAAGCATGGTGGGGTAAGAAGCCTACTCTTGATCATTGTAAAGTATTTGGATGTATTGCATATGCTTATGTTCCTTCACAATTAAGACATAAGCTAGAACCAAAAGCAGAGAAGTATGTGTTTATTGGATATGATGATAGACAGATGGGTTACAGGTTGTGGAGTCCATCCACAAAGAAATTTCTTGTTACTAAAGATGTGACATTTGATGAGCAAAATATATGGTATACAGGATCACCAAATGAGTTTGCAGGTATTTGAAGAAATTCAAAGGAAAGGAAAGGCAAAGGTAAACGTATGTGAAGAAATTGTTGATGAAGTTGACTCTAGAAGTAGAGTGCAGGATCATGTAGAAGAAGGGCCAAGATTTGATCCAGAATCAAATGAGGCTGAAACTTCGAGAAGTGCAGAAATCAGAAGATCTACAAGAGAAAGGAAAGAACCTATAAGGTATAGTTATGATACATCTTTCCTAACAACAAAAGATTATGCCTACATTGTGAAAACAGAAGAAGATCCAACCACTTATGAAGAAGCCAAAGGTAAACAGAATTGGGAGAAGGCAATGCAGGAAGAGTATGATGCTCTACTTGAAAATGAAACTTGGGAACTAGTACCAAGACCAAAGAATCAGAAGGTCATTGGATGTAAGTGGGTATATAAAACAAAGAGGTTTGCAGATGGTAAGGTGTCTAGATATAAGGCTAGACTTGTGGTCAAAGGTTATGCCCAAACTTATGGGGTAGATTATGATGAAACCTTTAGTCCTGTTGCTAAGATGTCTACAATTAGGACACTGATTGCTATTGCTGCTTGTAAAGGATGGAAATTATCACAATTGGATGTGAAAAATGCATTTCTAAATGGATACATTGCAGATGAAGTATATATGGAGCAACCAGAAGGCTTCATGGAATCAATTGGATCAGATTATGTGTGTAAGCTTAAGAGAGCTTTATATGGGTTGAAGCAAGCCCCAAGAGCTTGGAATTACAGATTGATCAAGTTCTTAAATGAATGTGGATTTCAAGCATCAAAGGCAGATAGTAGCTTGCTAGTGAAGGCAAGTGAAAATGGATACATATACATGTGCATTTATGTTGATGATATTATTGTTACAGGAACAGATGCTCAAGGAATCAATGAACTCAAAAGACAAATAGAAAAGGAGTTTAAGATAAGTGATTTGGGAAACTTATCTTATTTTCTAGGAATGCAGATTGTGTATACTCAACATGGAGTATATGTTTCACAAGAGAGATACTTGAAGAATCTTTTAGTCAAGTTTAACATGGAAGATTGCAAGACCTCAATTACACCATTGGAGGTAAATCATAAATTAAGCAGGTATGGAGGTGAAGAGTTCAATGATATGAAGAAATATCAGAGTTTGGTAGGTAGTTTAATCTATGCTACCTTGACAAGGCCAGATCTATCATATGCAGTAGGTGTGTTGTCACAATTTATGCATTGTCCAAAGAAGACTCATTGGATTGCAGCCCAAAGGGTACTCAGATATATCAAAGGAACCCTAAGTGAAGGTTTGTATTATGGTTTCACTTCTGACACAAGAATCAAAGTGTTTAGTGATGCAGATTGGGCAGGTGACTCAGATGATAGAAGGTCTACTCATGGGTATCTCTGTTATGTTGGAGATAAGCTAGTTTCTTGGTGTTCAAAGAAGCAACATACAGTTGCTTTATCATCCACAGAAGCTGAGTATAAGGGAATGGTAGAAGCTGCAAAGGAAGTGATATGGTTGAAGACCTTGATGAAAAGTTTTGAGATTGATCATAGTATTCCAATAATTTTTGGAGACAATATGAGTTCTTTGTATTTGGCAGCTAACCCTGTTTTTCATGCCAGGACTAAGCATATAGAGATTCAGTATCATTTCTTGAGGGAAAAGGTACTAGATAAAGAGATTGAAGTGATGTACACTCCAACAAAAGAGCAAGTGGCAGATATGATGACAAAGAGCTTGGATGGACCTAAGTTGCAAAGGTTCAAAGACATGGCAGGTATAAAGAAGACAGAGAAAACCTCAATTGATGATTGAGGGGGAGCTGTTGGTGCAGATCAATCACCAATTGAAGGCTTGGAAGATTAAAGGATGAAGGAAGAATCAATTCTTAAAGTTTGGAAGAAGATTACATTCAGAGGATAAGAGAAGTGTACACAAATGTACATTAGTATAGTTATAGCTGACTTAGATCTTTTGTTTAGTAAGAATCATGTACAAATTTATCTATAAATACTTTGAGAAAAGTCGGGGCAAGTATGAGAGCATATGTGACAATAGTTAGAAGTCAAGAATGAGGAAGTTAGATGTCATGAGATAGAGAAAAAGTTAGTTGAGTTTTTCCTCTCATCACTCAACTGTAAATTTTTCTGAGTAATCAAAAATATTGCGCCCGATGTTTCTGAGTCTTCTCCTTCTACAGTAGATCAATTGTGAAATGCTTTTGTACAAGTCTAAGTTTAGAGTTGCTTGACCTCTGTACAAAGTTTTAGCTTCCAATTGTAATCAGGCTTAGAGAATTAAGTGTAGGAACATTCATATGTGAAGTGTATTCACAGGTTCCTAAAACAGGCGCAGATTTTGAACTTAATGTTTTGATCATTTCTCCCAGCACAGTTTAAAGTTTTGCATGAGTAAGGACTTAATCTTTAAGTTGAAAGATAAGCTACTCATGGCTAGAAGCATTTGCTTAAACGGGTTCTATTCAAGGAGAACCAAGTCTTAAAAGTTGCAGGTGTAAAATCGACTGTTCTGAATGACAGTTTCTGACATAGGTAACTTGTGAAGTTGATTTCTCAAGTTATACTAAAGCTTTTGAAGTAATTCAACTTGGAGGAGGTGCGCAATCTCTAGGAGATACTTCATACAAAGTTTCATAAAAAACTTTACATGTTTGATAGGTCAATGTGAAGAAATAGTGCAGCAGACTTTTCTGTGTTTCATCTTCTTCACAGATTTGTTAATCCTTTGATAGTTAGTAATTGATCCTCTAAATTAGTGGAAGTTTTTGACTTACTCTTGGTATAGAGGTGTTCTAATCACAAGAGTAGGTTGTTCTTTTGGAGATTAACACTCTCCATCATCAATTATATTTATATTAAGAAAAAATATAGAGAAAAATAAGAAAAGAATTCTGAATATATAAATAAATATATATATAAAATATGATTAGGGTTTTAGGATTAGGGGTTTAGATTTTTATTGGTGGTTTAGTATTTAGGTTTTAGTATTTCAGATTTAAGTCTAAATCTTTAAGATTAGGGTTTTAGGGTTTTAACACCTACATAACATATATACACACATACACATACACATATAATACATATATACATGTAGATACACATGCATACAAAAATATACATATTTTAGATCTAGAATTTTAAGATTAGGGTTTTAATTAAATATATATAATTAAATATATAAAAATAGGATTCCATAAGGAAAAAATCTGAATATATAAATAAATATATATATAAAAAATAAGATAATTATATACATAAAAAAGAACTAGTGTTTTAAATAATTTAATTAAATATATATAATTAAATATGTAAAATTAAATATATAAAAATAGGATTACGTAAGGAAAAAATCTGAATATATAAATAAATATATATATAAAATAAGATAATTATATACATAAATAAATATAAAAAGAACTAGTGTTTTAAATAATTTAATTAAATATATATAATTAAATATATAAAATTAAATATATAAAAATAGGATTACGGAATGAAAAAATCTGAATATATAAATATATATATATATAAAATAGGATAATTATATAGATAAATAAATATAAAAAGAACTAGTGTTTTAAAAATTTAATTAAATATTTATAATTAAATATATAAAAATAGGATTAAGTAAGGAAAAAATCTGAATATATAAAATTATATATATATATATATATATATATATATATATATATATATATATATATATATATATATATATATATATATATATATATATATATATATATAAGGTAGGATAATTATATAGATAATAAAATATGATAAGAACTAGTATTTTAAATAAATAAATGAAATATATATGATTAAATATATAAAAATAGATTTAAAAATTTAATCATTTTAAATAGAGTGAATATATATACAATACACAAACACACATACTTATACACCTATGTATATGCACATATATATACATATACACATATATATACACATGCATATGTATATATACATGTTTTAGGTCTAGGTCATTTGGATTAGGGTTTTAGGGTTTTAACACCTACATAACATATATACACACATACACATACACGTATAATACATATATACATGTATATACACATGTGTACAGAAATATACATAATTTAGGACTAGATCTTTAAAATTAGGGTTTTAGGGTTTAGGCATACATATAACTCAATTAAGAGGAAAAAAATATGAATAAATAAATAAATAAATATATAAAATAGGATCAATCAAGAAAAAATCTGAATATATAGATAAAATAGGATAGCTATATAGATTAGGGTTTTAAAATTAGGGTTTTTAAGTTTTTTTAGGTATTTAAGTATTTAGGTTTAGTATTTCAAATTTAAGTCTTTAAGAGTTAGATTTTTAGGTTTAATAAAAAAACAAATGTTCTAAAATGTCCATATTGTAGCAGATGGCTTCTTTGGATCCTGAAGAGAGAATGGCATGTCCTTGCACACAGTGCAAGTATCAAATTTATCGGAAATGAGGGATTTGTACTGCACATGTTAGAGAGTATGGATCCTTTGATAGGAGTCGACTGGAAAACCTACGCTATCATTCGCATGGTCCCCCAAGTGAGCAGATGGACCCAAACAACATTGCATCGGTAACCTCTCGTGGACAAAAGAGAGCAAAAAAGGACTTAGACGTACAAGCAAGCACTAATAATATTACACAGAATGAACATATGGAAGAGATGCTTGAAGCATTTTATGAGATGGACGAAGATCATGATGGTGAAGAAGGTGTCAAGAGTTTCATGGACACAACAGAAATTCCACGATCAGAAGTTGATGAAGAATATGAAAACATGCGAAGATTAGCTTGTTTACCACTTTACAATGGAGCAAAGATATCTATACTACGTGCTTCACTCGCGATGCTCAATTTGCAATCCATTTATGGATGGTCAGATAGTAGTGTCACTGAATTGTTCAGGTAAGTGGAGAACAAATTGGCTTTCATTGTTGTATCACAATAACTTCATTTACTAATATCATTTTAATTGCTTATTGCAGGCTTCTTAAAGATCAATTTTTGCCAGAGGGCAATGACATGCCTCCAACACGTGGAGATGCAAAAAAACTTTTAGAGTCCATTGGAATGGATTATACTAAAATTCATGCTTGTTCGAATGATTGCATTCTCTTTCGGAATGAGTATGAGCATCTCCACGTATGTCCAAAGTGTGGAGCAAATAGATTTAGAGAAGACGTTGTAGGCGAAGCAATCCCCGCAAAGGTTCTTCGCCACTTTCCTATCATTCCACGAATTAAGAACATGTTTAGATGCAAATCTATAGCTGAATTAATGTCATGGCATACAAAGAGCAGGTCTACAGATAATGTAATGCGAGTGCCAACTGACTCTGATGCTTGGAAGCACATAGATAGTAAGTGGCCAGAGTTTGCTAGTGAGCCTCGGTCCATACGTCTAGGCCTAGCTATGGATGGAGTGAATCCATTTGGATTACGTAGTTCTTCATGGAGCACAAGGCCTGTATGTTTGGTCAATTATAATATCCCACCATGGTTGGCCACAAAGAAAGGTCATTTATTATTAGCTCTTATTGTACCAGGTAAGTATAAGGTAAAAAACATGGATGTATATCTTGCACCACTTGTGGAAGAACTGCGCATTTTATGGGATGGGATTACTGTGTGTGACATGTCTCAACCTATAAGAAGACGAGACGTGCGAGTGCAAGGCATACTTATGTGGACAATGCATGATTGGCCTGGTTATGGTGAATGTTCAAGTTTATCGATTTTGGGTTACCATGCTTGTCCTTTATGCGGACCACGACTCAAAGCATGCTATTCCAAAGCACTACGTAAAACTATCTATGAAGGACATCATAGATATTTGCCTGATGGACATGTTTTATGTGAAGGACAAATTGGTCGACAAGCGCAACACCAAATGAAAGCTAGCAATTGGAAACAACTGTGGGATTTAGAAAATCCAGTTTCTGGCATGAAACGGTTGTCCATTTTTCATGAACTCCCTTATTGGAGCGAATTGGTGATCAATCATTTGGTAGACCCGATGCATATTTTTAAGAATGTGGGAGAGATTCTTTGGAAAACTTTGATCAGAAAGAAAGAAAGCAAAGCAAAAAGGGAGGACTTAGAAGAGTGATGTAGCTCAGTGATGAGTAGCACCTCCTTTAATGTCAATCCGGGAAGACATGAGGATGGTATGAAGACCTCGAGCAAGTGAAGGCACAAATGTGTGAGTGAGAAGCACAGAAACATGCACACACATACACACACATGCGCACACACGGCAAGAACAAAGAGAGTAAGACAATGGAATCACTTCTATTATAACCAAGTTCTCATACAAGCTCAAAACTCAAGAACCTAGCCCCCAAAAATGAGCTCTCTAGCTCTATTTATAGTTTTTGACTAGCTTTGGCCCTGTCCAGACCTAGTGTCCGGCCTAGTTAAAAATTAGGTTCCAGGGCTTATTCGAGGGCTCAAACGAGATCTGAAAAATATGAAAATTGGCAGGCAACTACTTCTAAGGCTCGTCAAGCTCGAGGACTCCTCGTCTTGTACAAAATGGAGCTACAAAAAGGTGAAACGATATTTACAAGGGTTTTTAGTGATGAGAATCACTTTTAAAATGATGTAAGGTTTGGAAAAATTTAATGGGTTGCCTTAGTGCTAGATCTGCATGTATGCCGTACTTGCTTCTCCCCATATGATGCCAACACTCTCCCCCCCCTAGCGTCTGTCGTCTCTGATAGACCTCTACTCCACGGTTTGATCAATGTATTGTTGTAATACGTCGGTTGCGAATTCTTGTTCTTTAATCCGTAGTCCTCGGACCAAATCTCTTTGTAGGGCATCCCAATTTACTGCTCCAGGCATGTCAGGTTGTGGCGTGGTGTAGAGCTCTAAGTGCATTGTTTGTTCACATGCGAATAGTTGTAGTAGGTGGGTTGGGCGGGGCGCGAACACTTCTGAGTGTGCTTCCCAGAACCCCGTGGTGAACATGTCATCAAACGTTTGCTTCTAGCAAGCAGGGAGATAACTAATTCTTGCATGCCATGCATAAGCGACTCGTATGCTCGGGGTTATGCTCATATCATAAAGTAGGTCATAGTTACCGTTGATGAAGCCCGGAATTGGCGGCTGGATATTATGTACATTTCAAAAAGTCTTTAGCACCACTTGCATCATGTCCAAAATTTTGAGCATCATCTGTGCAACGACATCTGGCATGGGGTGGAGGCGTGGCATCCAATGTCTGATGGTAGCTATCATATATGCTACTGTAGGTGTGCCTGTTGGTGGTGCGATCGAGGGGTAATTCAGCCATTGTTTGCAATTTGCCTCCAGATGGGTTGGAATATGGCCCCTTTTTTGGCTGCCTCTGGAATATCCTCTGGTTCAAATTGTGTTGCGAACGTGGGGTACCTGTTAGTGACTCTTTTGATTTCTGCGTTGTAGTCGGCCAATAATACAAAATAAGGTTTATATTGTAATTCAGAACTAGTTATCAGTCTTCTAGGGGCCAGGTGTCTGAAATACTCTGATTGAAGTATGGTTTCTTCAATAGTCCTCATTGCCAACATCTGAGTGGAGATACGTTCCTCCTGAGTTGTCCCCATTTCTTCTACCTGTTTCATCCATGCCGAAGGGGGCTCTTCATAAGTGTCTTGTCCTTCCTCCGTGATTCTGCCTCCTGGAAGGGGTTGAGGCTCATAGTTGTCTTCAAATGTTTCCTCCACTGGAATGATTACTGCTTCTTCTTCTAGTGGTTGATCAAGTGGAGAAGGGGGTCGTTCATACTGTAACAACTTGATCTTTAATTCTGCCACTTGTCGTCGTAGCTCAAGTACCTCATTGGTTGTTGAAGATTCGGGCTCTGGAGAAGTGGCTGCATGGACCATCTTTTTAGCTTCTGGTGGTTGTGGTGTAGGCATTTGGGATCTCTGTAGCTCTTTTACTTGGTCAACCAGTTGATCATGTGCTTCTAAGAGGTTGGCATAGGTTTCCAAGATTTGTTGTATGCTTTCTGAAGGGACGGCCCGGAAGCTAGCAGGGACAATGGGTGCCCCTAGAGTACTTTCTATGGCGGCTTTGAGGTTGTCCTGATTTTGTTGCTATAATCTCCTATTTTCTTCTTGTGTAGCTGCTAGGTGGCGCAGAGTAGAGCCATGTTTCATTCTAGTCGAGCATTAAGGGCTAGCTGATCTCTCAGTTGTTCCTCCATAGCCTTACCCGTCTCCGTATACTTGGCTTCCAGCTCTGCATTCGATTGTTGGAGGGTAGTCACTTCGTGTTGTAATGTTGTATTACTTAACTCCAAGGCATTGACCCGTGCCTGGAGGTGGGAGGACAGAGTACACAGCTCCTTATTGTTTTCTTCCAATAATCTATATTCTTCCTTAAGCTGGGCAGCGGCTTCGAACATGGTGTCCAATGCATGTCTGAATGAGGTGGATGCAGAGGTGGAGGTGAAAGATGCAGGGGATTGAGAAAATGGGAAAGGGAAAAGTGGATGTGGTGCTGACAGTGGGTGTGTGTGGTGATGTGCGTGAAGTTACAAGTGGTGATGTTGAGACAAATGTGGTGGTGAGTGGTCCTGTGGAAGGTGAAATGTCCATAGGATCGGACGTGATGGTGTGTAAAGTGTTGGAGACCTTTTAATCTCCAAAGGTTTGATCTACACTGACTTAAGAACACTTCTATGTCAGCTATAAACCAAACTTTACACAAACAATGTTCCTTTTTTACCAAAACTTCAAGCAACACTTCTCTGAGTGAAGAAGTGTCAACTTCAGAAAGTCTGCTTCAGATATCAACTTCTTTACCTGCACAAATCTTCAAATTTCTTCAAGTAAATGATGCACAAGTATTAGCAATACCTTTGCGCAATCATACTAGCCATTAGTTCTCAAAACTAATCACCAAAAGTTTAATTTGATCATTAAGATCAAATACATGTCAGAAAATGACTCTCAGAAGTTGCGCCTTCGACATAGCCAACTTCTTAACTTGATTTCTCCCAATCTGGAACCCGTTTTGCTAAATGCTTTTAGCCATAGCTTCCTTATCTTCTAACTTAAATTTTAAGTGCTCACTCATCAAAAACTTTACAGTATACACTCAGATCTGATCAAAATACTAAGACGGAAAAGTGCGCTACTTTCAGACTTCAGTTCTCACATTCTACATATGAATGTTCCTAATGATCATTCTCATAGTAGGAGAGGAATTAGATTCTGAAACTCTAGACATAGCTTCATTAGCTTCTCAATTAGATGTGTACAAAAGGATTTCTGATCCACATGATCAGACAGAGAGCACTCAGAGAAAAACCCGTCGCTATTTTCTGGGAAAAAACTCTCTACACATCTTCCTCAAAATTGTCATCTACAAAATGACTCTATTACTTTCTCACATACATTTCTTGTCATAATTATCTTATATATACACGACTTTGGACTCATCTCGCGTCTATGACTCTACTCCTTATCATCCTAAGGATTTAACTATGGTAGCTTACAAGATTCTTCACTTATATGTACATATGTGTACAAGACAACATCCTGAATTCTTCTTCATTTTGCAAATGTCTTCCTTTGCTTCATTCTGACCATAAGCATTCTCCAAGATCTGTATAATCACCAATTTGTGATTGGTTTGCTCCAACAGCTCCCCCTCAATCACTAATTGTGATTATTCCATTCTTCTTCACTCCTGCCATCTCCTTGAATCTCTGTAGCTTAGGTCCATCCAAGCTCTTTGTCATCATATCTGCCACTTGTTCTTTTGTTGGAGTGTACATCACTTCAATCTCTTTATCAAGTACCTTTTCCCTCAAGAAATGATACTGAATCTCTATATGCTTAGTCCTGGCATGAAAAACAGGATTAGCTGCCAAATACAAAGAACTCATATTGTCTCCAAAAATTATTGGAGTACTATGATCAATCTCAAAACTTTTCATCAAGGTCTTCAACCATATGACTTCTTTTGCAGCTTCTACCATTCCCTTATACTCAGCTTCTGTGGATGATAAAGCAACTGTATGTTGCTTCTTTGAACACCAAGATACTAGCTTATCTCCAACATAACATAGATATCCATGAGTAGACCTTCTATCATCTGAGTCACCTGCCCAATCTGCATCACTAAACACTTTAATTCTTGTGTCAGAAGTGAAACCATAGTACAAACCTTCACTTAGGGTTCCTTTGATATATCTGAGTACCCTTTGGGCTGCAATCCAATGAGTCTTCTTTGGACAATGCATAAATTGTGACAACACACCTACTGCATATGATAGATCTGGCCTTGTCAAGGTAGCATAGATTAAACTACCTACCAAACTCTGATATTTCTTCATATCATTGAATTCTTCACCTCCATACCTGCTTAGTTTATGATTTACCTCCAATGGAGTGGTTGAGATCTTGCAATCTTCCATGTTAAACTTGACTAGGAGATTCTTCAAATATCTCTCTTGTGAAACATATACTCCATGTTGAGTATACACAATCTGCATTCCTAGAAAATAAGATAAGTTTCCCAAGTCACTTATCTTAAACTCCTTCTCTATTTGCTTCTTGAGTTCATTGATTCCTTGAGCATCTGTTCCTGTAACAATAATATCATCAACATAAATGCACATGTAAATGTATCCATTTTCACTTGCCTTCACTAGCAAGCTACTATCTGCCTTTGATGCTTGAAATCCACATTCATTCAAGAACTTGACCAATCTGTAATTCCAAGCTCTTGGGGCTTGCTTCAACCCATATAAAGCTCTCTTGAGCCTACACACATAATCTGATCCAATTGACTCCATGAAGCCTTCTGGTTGCTCCATATATACTTCATCTGCAATGTAACCATTTAAAAATGCATTTTTCACATCCAATTGTGATAATTTCCATCCCTTGCAAGCAGCAACAGCAATCAATGTCCTAATTGTAGACATCTTAGCAACAGGACTAAAGGTTTCATCATAATCTACCCCATAAGTTTGGGCATAACCTTTGACCACAAGTCTAGCCTTATACCTAGACACCTTACCATCTGCAAACCTCTTTGTTTTATATACCCACTTGCATCCAATGACCTTCTGATTCTTTGGTCTTGATACTAATTCCCAAGTTTCATTTTCAAGTAGAGCATCATACTCTTCTTGCATTGCCTTCTCCCAATTCTGTTTACCTTTGGCTTCTTCATAAGTGGTTGGATCTTCTTCTGTTTTCACAATGTAGGCATAATCTTTTGTTGTTAGGAAAGATGTATCATAACTATACCTTATAGGTTCTTTCCTTTCCCTTGTAGATCTTCTGATTTCTGCACTTCTTGATGTTTCAGCCTCATTTGATTCTGGATCAAATCTTGGCCCTTCTTCTACATGATCCTGCACTCTACATCTAGAGTCAACTTCATCAACAATTTCTTCACATACTTTTACCTTTGCCTTTCCTTTTCTTTGAATTTCTTCAACACCTATATACTCATTTGGTGATCCTGTATACCACATGTTTTGCTCATCAAATGTCACATCTTTAGTAACAAGAAATTGCTTTGTGGATGGACTCCACAATCTGTAACCCATCTGTCTATCATCATATCCAATAAACACATACTTCTCTGCTTTTGGTTCTAGCTTATGTCTTAATTGTGAAGGAACATAAGCATATGCAATACATCCAAATACTTTACAATGATCAAGACTAGGCTTCTTACCCCACCATGCTTCATAAGGGGTTCCTCCATCCAAAGCTTTGCAAGGCAACCTATTCACAAGATATGTTGCAGTGTTAATGGCTTCTGCCCATAAGTAATTTGGACAATTCTTTTCCTTCATCATAGCTCTTGCAAACTCTACAAGAGTCCTATTCCTCCTTTCTGCTACTCCATTCTGTTGAGGGGAGTACCTGCAAGTTACTTCTCTTTTGATACCTGCATTCCACAAATAATCATCAAACTCTTTAGAGAAATACTCTCCCCCTCCATCTGACCTTAACCTCTTGAGCTTTTGCCCTGTGATCCTTTCTGCATAAGCATGAAAGTGTTTGAATGTCTTGAAAACTTCTGATTTGTCCTTGATTACATACAAGGTAATCCACCTAGTTGCATCATCAACAAACAACACATAATATCTGGATCCATTTATGCTATAGTCCCTTGAGGGTCCCCATACATCTGTATGAACCAATTCAAGCATATTTGAATGCTTATACCCTGATTTGTTATAAGAACTTTTATGTGCTTTACCTAATTGACAAGCTTCACACTTGTACACCATATGTTGCCCTTCAATGTTTGGCAATCCAAGCACTACCTGATTCTTTGACATCTCCTTTATAGCTCTCTCATTGAAATGACCTAGCCTTTTATGCCATAGGTCTAATTCAGACACCTTTTGACCTCCATAGGTAAACAATGCATGTCCCACATTACCTTGGACTTTGAGAGTGAACAATCTTCCTTCCTTTTTACCTGCAATTATGGTTCTATATCCCTGATTTGGATCTTGTACATAAACACCATCATTTGTGAATCTTACCTCATATCCTTTCTCCACAATTTGCCCTACACTTATCAAATTTTTAGGAATAGTTGGAACATAAAGTACCTTGCTCAGAAGTGTACTTCCACTCTTTGTCTTCACTGATCCAATGCTCTCCACTTTATGTTTGGTATTGTCACCTGTCTGAACTGTATGTCCATTCACCCTTGCTTCCATATCAGTCATCAAGGATAGATTCCCACTCAGATGGTTGCTACACCCTGAGTCAATATAAAACACTCTTTGATCTTCTCCCATTGATTCATGGGTTGCATTCAAGATAAGAGTCATGTCATCCTTCTGATCTGTTGCATAATTGTAATAATTATTGTTGTAGGACTGAGATTGGAAGTTTCTTCCACCTCCTCTACCATATGATGTCCTACCTCCTCTTCCTCTGAAATAGCCTCTTTGGTTTCTGCCTCCTCTACCTTTTTGACTATAATTCTGATTATTGCTTCCACCATTTTGATTGTTATAACAACAATCATTTGCCAAATGATTTGTTCTGCCACAAATCCAACAAGCTTTAGCATTATCTTTGTTCTTACCTCCTCTTCCTTTACCTCTAAAGTTTGTCTTCCCTTTTGTGAAATTAGCTTGATTTGAATTCCCTTCATCATCATTTGATTGTTTTCCCTTGCCATTCTTTTTCTTGTCTTTGGAGTACATAGCTTGACTTGTACTTCTATCATTGTCTCCTTTAAGATCCTGCTCAAAGGTTAGCATGTGTCCTAGCAATTGATTAAGATCAGGAGTAAAGTGATCAAGTGACAACTCTATGGACAATATAAAAGGCTTCCACTTCTCATCTCCTCTCAGACCTGTAAGTATTTGTCTTACCAACTTTTCCTCTTCAATATCTTCATCCACTGCTCCCAAGCTATCTGCAATATCCTTCATCCTTGCCACATAATCTGAAATTGATTGTGAGCTCTTCTTCTTGAAAGTTGTGAACTCAACCCATAGTGAGGACTTCCTTGACTTAGTAGTATTTTGGAAATGCTCTTCCAAGGCATTCCAAACATCTGTAGCACTTTCCAAACCTCTGATGTGAGGTAGAAGATAATCATTTACAGCCATTTAGATGATACTCCTTGCTTGAGCATCCTTTCTCATCCAAGTCTTCAACATTGCAAGTTCTTCCCTAGTAGGAATACTTGGATCTGCAAACTCAGGTTTTTCTTCATCTCCTGTAATAAATGATATAAGATCTTTGCTCATGAGGTGTGCTTCCATCCTCATGGACCATGCTGGATAGTTCTCCCTATCTAGTTTATCAATCTGCAAGCTTTCTCCCATCCTTGACTTTCTGTATCTGCAATTACTATGGTTTATGAGGAGAAAGTGTACCTTTGATATAGTCTTTGTCCTTCTTGATTCTTTCGAACTTGTACTATGAACTTCTGCAAGTTATCTTCAATAATTTTTCTTTATCCTCCTTTGATTTGGAAGATCTTCAATATCTACACCAGTCGGAACTTCGATTATCTTTTCTTCTCTTGTACTTCACCTTTTGCTCTGATACCACTGTTGGAGACCTTTTAATCTCCAAAGGTTTGATCTACACTGACTTAAGAACACTTCTATGTCAGCTATAAACCAAACTTTACACAAACAATGTTCCTTTTTTACCAAAACTTCAAGCAACACTTCTCTGAGTGAAGAAGTGTCAACTTCAGAAAGTCTGCTTCAGATATCAACTTCTTTACCTGCACAAATCTTCAAATTTCTTCAAGTAAATGATGCACAAGTATTAGCAATACCTTTGCGCAATCATACTAGCCATTAGTTCTCAAAACTAATCACCAAAAGTTTAATTTGATCATTAAGATCAAATACATGTCAGAAAATGACTCTCAGAAGTTGCGCCTTTGACATAGCCAACTTCTTAACTTGATTTCTCCCAATCTGGAACCCGTTTTGCTAAATGCTTTTAGCCATAGCTTCCTTATCTTCTAACTTAAATTTTAAGTGCTCACTCATCAAAAACTTTACAGTATACACTCAGATCTGATCAAAATACTAAGACGGAAAAGTGCGCTACTTTCAGACTTCAGTTCTCACATTCTACATATGAATGTTCCTAATGATCATTCTCACAGTAGGAGAGGAATTAGATTCTGAAACTCTAGACATAGCTTCATTAGCTTCTCAATTAGATGTGTACAAAAGGATTTCTGATCCACATGATCAGACAGAGAGCACTCAGAGAAAAACCCGTCGCTATTTTCTGGAAAAAAACTCTCTACACATCTTCCTCAAAATTGTCATCTACAAAATGACTCTATTACTTTCTCACATACATTTCTTGTCATAATTATCTTATATATACACGACTTTGGACTCATCTCGCGTCTATGACTCTACTCCTTATCATCCTAAGGATTTAACTATGGTAGCTTACAAGATTCTTCACTTATATGTACATATGTGTACAAGACAACATCCTGAATTCTTCTTCATTTTGCAAATGTCTTCCTTTGCTTCATTCTGACCATAAGCATTCTCCAAGATCTGTATAATCACCAATTTGTGATTGGTTTGCTCCAACATGAAGTGTGAATCGTGAATACGGGAATGGTAGGTGGTGTGTTAGTGGTGGCAGTGAATGTGGGGGAGGTGGGTTGGGAAAGGGACTTTTTATTATAATTCTCTATTTGTTGAAGTATATTTACAAGGCTTGTTAAGAATGGAGGTCGGGTGATGGGTGTTGGTTCTGAGAAGGTCCAGAGGGCCTCAGTGGTGCGGGGTTGGGAAAGAGGGATAGTATCGGTAGACGGGAAGGAGTGTGTTAAGATTTGGGTAGTGGCAAGTGGCTGTCCGAGGGCTGGGAAATATGAAGGGTGACCTATTATAGTTTGGTCGGTGGCGGGGTGGCCTATATGGGGTTCAAGAAGTTGGCTGGAACTAGTGGATGGAGGTAAAGGGCAGGATGGAGAAATGGTGGTGTGTGGTATAGTTTCACTAATGGCTATTACTGGTTGTTCAGGAACACTAGTAGTGAGGGTTTCGGAGGGCGGGATGGGAGGTGATGGTGGAGATGGTATCTGTGTATTTACCTCTGGTTCATCAATGTTAGTTGGGTTGGCCATGTGAACATCTTCTTGGGTGGTGGTAGGGAGGGCTGTAGAGACTTCCATTTGAATCATCTTCCCCCTTCGTGGTCGTGTATTGATCCTTCGTTGATCATATTGAGGAGGGTTGCGATGTAACATGATCCGCATAGCTTCTATAATCCCATATGTCTCCGCCAAGAGGTTCAATGATTCTACAAAGTGGGGATCCGCGTTCTCTACTTGCAACATGTGGTTCACTAGTGCTTTATTTGCCTCTTCTGATAGCTTATGTCTTTTTTGTACCTGCTTGATTGTTTTGTAGAGCCTTTTAAGTTGTGTAGTGTAATCAGGGGTTTCCTCCTCACTCTCCTCAGATTCATTCCTCTGCATCTCCTCTTGTTCGTGTGTGCCTCCCGCCTGAGTGTGTTGTGCCTCATCTTCCCAATGTACCCTTCTTGCCTCACTCTGTGGCCGTTCTCTTTGGGATGATGATCCGGGACCGTCATTGTCAGAAAATAATTCACTCTCAGACAAGTGTGCTATTTGTAAGAAGCTTTCAAAGTCAAAGGATGGATCTGCTGCCAATGTAGCCATGGATGCAAACTCAGCATCTGTGGGTAGTGGGGGGGGCTGATGGAGTGGGTTGTACCAAGTCTCCTGATTGTAGTCCTTGGAGATGGATCGTGAAAGGGGCTACTTGTTCTTCTTCTCTGAGGGAAGCTTTTGTGGTGGCCTCACGAGGGATTAGAACCTGTGAAAGCAAACCACGCATTCTTTTTGCGGGTTGCACCCCTGACTTCCGCCCTTTGAAGAATTCCAATTGTGAGTACTTAAGGGCCCTTGCGATCCGTACATCATAGGCAAGGCATCTGTAGATAATTCTTGTAATGGCACAGCAGCCATTCAAAGTAGGCTTCCGTACTCCTCGCTTGCCTGCTTCATATAACTGGTCCAGGATCCACATGGGCATTTTAATTGGTAAGCTCCCAGTCTCTGCTAGGTATAATCCATACCATATCTTCTTATGAGGCTGGGTGAACCGGTCTTGCGCTGGAAATGCGAAGTGTTGAAGGCACATCCGTAATGGTATGGCAATGTTGGGGGTGAGAGCACACATTTCCTTCAACTTCTTGATTTTATTGTTCTTCATAGACTCCGGTATCAAAGGGTCTCGATCGAAAGGTACATGGGTGCCATACATCTGAAGGGCTTCCCTGATTTAAGTAATATTCAATTCAAACTTCTTCATTTCCTCCTGGTTTGATAGAGAGGGCACCAGGAATGTGCCTAAATGATCTTTATCTCCCGTCACCTTCAGTGTGGCAATCAAGTAGTAGCACCTAAGAAAATCAGGTCTAGGCAAAGCTGCACTGAAATAATCTTGCAATCCCGCTTTTAGCCAAATATCCAAAAGAGGGGCTGCATTCTGTAATGTTTCAAATTCTCTCGAGAAGAATTGAAATGTCCACCAGACTCCTCCGAATTCCAACTTGGACTCCCATATGTGGTCTGCATCTCCCAAATCTCCTGCATCTCGTTGAACCAATGAGAATGCCCCTTCACTCTTTCTGTTAGGCCACTTGGAGGATCCGAGATAGGAATTCTTCTCATATTCAAAAGCTCTTCAGGTCTTGCTGTCAGTGGCGCTTCCACAGGCATGGTATCCCAATTGCTTTGACTATTAGTGCCCGTCTGGGAGCTTGTTCCTGCTACAGCTGCCATGACACTTCTGATGCTTATCTGCTAGAAGAAGGAAGGCACATTAGTGTTGCATAGGAAACAGGATGTAATAGTGTTCCCTCCACAATACTAACATGACAATCGAGATGGTTAGTGGTTAGAGATGGTGTTTGTGATAGATGTGAGTGGGGATTAGTGGTTAGTTTCATTCTAGATGCATACTTTGGATATGCAAGGTACTCAAAATGCATCTACTTCAGAGTGGATGGATTTAAAAAATGGGTATGGGGGTTTGATATAGGGTTTAATTCTCCAGACTTTGTTTGAGGATTCGTGGCTCCTTGAGCTGATGACGGTTAAAGGTTCATGGACTAGATTGTGCTGGATTTGGGACCTTTTGGGTACCCATTTCCAGACATTCCTAGGTTTGACCGAGTGCGTGTTAGAGTGGGATGTAAGTAGAGTTCCTGAGTTGTTTGCCAAGAGGACTTGTGAGTGTTGAATTGTGCTAGTGACTAGAGTTGGAGCTATTTGGGCTCGTAAGCAGGCCTTGGGCACCCATATCTGCCTAGCATTGGGGCTAGCCTTCATTGACCGCTTAGGGACCCATATAGACAAGGTATGCCTAGAGTGTTGACTAGGGATCTCCTTCGTTTTGGTCCTTGACAGTGTGGCTTGCTTGATGCTCTTTTGAGACCCTGTCTTTGGGACCGTTATTTTTTCCCCCTTGCGTATCCATCTCTATTTCATGCCACGAGGCACTTCATACTGCCGAAGTTGGTGCTCATGCTTCTTGTTCATCAGTCTCCTCAGTGTCGGGTGTTGTTGGGCCTTCCCCTTGAGATTCTTCTCTGGAATAGATGGGAGTTCCTCCTTGACTTCTGTACCTTTGGCAAGAGTGACAATCCTCTGCACCATAGAACTTTGGACAAGAATAACATTATCTTCATGTGGGTTCCTGGAGGGACCAGGAGTTGGTGCCTGTTCTAATGGTTTGAGTGCTTGCTTTTCTAATTCAATCGTAAGGCGGCTTTGGCCTACCCAAGCCTGAAGAAGTCCACTTCTTAGGTTGAGGTTGACTGCGTGATCATAGATCCAGTCTTGGCCCAGGATGAGAGGTTCGGTAAGATCCTCGTCTTCACATACTAGTACTTTTGCTGGCATGAGGACCTCTTGAATGTAGAGGGGAAGTTCCACCTCTCCCATGCAAGGGGTTTCAACACCTCCTAATCCTATCAGATATGCTTCTAGGGGTTTTACCTCCAATTGCAACTGTTGGCAATACGAAAGCCGAACTGCACTAGTGCCCGCTCCTGAATCAATTAAAGCTCTCACGGTCCTTGCACTCTCTCCTTGTCCTACTTCTAGGGTCACAAAAGGTCGTCGATCAACTATCTTACGGGCCAGTTCACTCGAAGCCTTGCACATGGCCATGTGATAACCTAGAGCTTCATGAGCGTCAGTCATGGGTTGATCTCTACCTTGCCTTCTCAATTTCATCCATCGAATGCGTTCTAAAGCTTCAGCCTGTGCTTCTTCTCGAATTCTCTTTTCCTCATCCTTACGTTTCTTTGCAGTAACGAGTCGATTGAGCATTTCTTCCGTTAGGGGTTCTTGATATAACTTCACTCTACATCCGCTTATGTAACTTGGTAGTATGTCACCCTCTAGAGTGGCTAATTGTACTGCTCCACTTGTGGAGATCCTATTGATAATCATTGGTCCATAGCCTCTTTTCTCTAATTTTCGTGCATGTTGCTTCAATGTGTAGACTAGGACTAGGTCTCCTGCTTTCAAGCCTTTATCCTTCACATGTGTATCAAAATACGCCTTTTGCCTCTTCTTCATTGCATAGATTCCTGCTGCAGCTCTCAATCGTGTCTCACCTAGACGTTCAAGATCAAAGATTCGAGAGGAGAGTTCATGGCCTGTCCAGTCATGCTCTTGTGCTACTTTCAATGTAGGTATCAAAAAGTCCAAGGGTAGCACCGCATTCTGACCGAACACCATCTGAAAGGGTGTGGCTTGGAGTACCGTTTTATAGGCGACTCAGTATGCCCAAACAACATGGTGTAGCTGTTTGTTCCAATCAGAGTGTTGTTATTCACCAATTTAGTCAGCACATTGCATAAGACCTTATTTGTGCTCTCGGCCTGACCATTAGCTTGTGGATGATAGGGAGCAGACTTCTTATGTATCACCAAGAATTCTTGGAGAAGGTTTTCTATGACTTCATTCAAGAAGTGTGTGCCTCTATCACTCACCAACTCTATTGGAAATCCGTACCTCGTGAACACATTTTCAAATAAGAACTTTGTTGTTGTTTGAGCATCATTTTTTGTAGTGGCTTTCACTTCTACCCACTTGGTTAGATAGTCTGTGGCCACGATGATATACTCAGCATGTGAACCCTTAGCTGGGGCATTAATAGGACCCACAAAGTCTATTCCCCACTTAGAGAATGCACGTCCACCCATCATAGGCTTCAATGGCATCTCATCCTTGCGTATGGGATACTGGGTTCGCTGACAAACCTCACACCTCTTCACATAGGTATGTGCATCCATGTGAAGGGTGGGCCACCAAAATCCTGCAAATAGAATTGCCTTGATCACCCTATCTGGACCAAAGTGTCCTCTTGCTACACCTTGGTGAGCAGTCTCTAATATCTTGAGGTATTTGCTCTCATGAACATACAGTCTTAGGTAACCATCTTTACCACGTTTGTATAAATTATCACCAATGATTGTGTAATCCAAGGCTTCTTGTTCCAAACTTCTTTGTCTGGCCAAAGTCATATCTTGAGGGAATGTTTTCGTCCTCAAGAAGGCTACTAATGGTTCACTCCAATCTGGCACTAAAGACACTCGATAAAGAGTGGCATGTTCCACTGGTGGTTTAGTGCAGCAGATTGGGCATTCTTTGCACATTCTATGGACATCAACTTCCATGGTTGGCCAATGCACTCCTAGTCTCCTCAGGGTCTGTAGGGTTTGTTGTTTTGAGTAGTGTTGCTCTAATGCACCTCCTACATGTGCTAATTGCAACCACTTAGCGTACTCGTCCTCTTCCACACAACAGGCCAATACTCCTTGCTCCGTATGTTTGTACATACTTCCTGCCAAGATATGATACTTTTGAGCTCTTACTATCTCTCTATCTTCTATGTGCATTACCGGGTGATTAGGACCGTATGTCAATACTGGCACTAATGGCTTAGCCCACTGCGGTTCAACTTCCAAATTAAACAAGTAAGCATCAGGTAGGTCATCTGACACTCCTTGTGAGGCCTCTCCAGATGTGAGCCTAGAGAGATGGTCTGCCCTCAAATGAGTCCTGCCTTTCCTCACTACTACCTCAAAGTCATATTCCATTAGTAAGAGAAACCATCTTACTAATCTGCCTGTATTACATGGCTTGTTTACCAGGTACAGTAGAGCTTGGTGATCAGTAAAAAATTTGAACTTATTTGCAAGCAAATAGTGTCTAAACTTTTTAACCGCATATACCATGCCTAATCCTTCTCGTTCGGTGGTGGTATAGTTCCGTTCAGCTGCATTTAACTGTCTACTAGCATAGGCAATTGGAAGATCCATATTACCTTTGCCCGTAGGTTGTGCGAGTACACACCCAATAGCATAATTGGATGCATCTACATGAAAATGAAAAGGCTTATTCCAACCTGGTGTGGTCAAGATTGGTGTTGAACATAATCGCCATTTAAGCTCATTGAAGGAATTCTCACATTCATCAGTCCACTCAAAGTTAGTCAGAAGTCCGTACATGGGCTTTGCAATGACATCATACATGTGAATGAACCGGTGGTAGTAACCACAATGCCCCATGAAAGCCTGTACTTCCTTGATGTTCTTTGGCCTAGGTAGTTCTGCGATGGCTCTCACTTTCTCTTGGTCAGTGGATATGCCCTTCTTAGACACTATGTGTCCTAGAATTTTGCCTTGCCTGACCATGAAAACACACTTTTCTGGGTTCAGGCAGACTTGATATTCTCTGCATTTATCAAAGATTTGTCTGAGTTCAGGTATATGGGTATGTCTAATGTTGGAATGAGCGCAAAGATCATCAACATAAACTTCCAAATCCTTCCTCAAGAACTCTTTAAACACGTGACACATTAATCTTTGAAAGGTAGCAGGTGCATTGGTAAGCCCGAATGGCATTACCCGAAAGGCAAATATGCCCCACTCTGTGGCAAAAGCCGTCTTATGCTGATCTTCTGGTGCAATGGCTACCTGATTGTAGCCAGAGAATCCATCCAGGAAGTTGTACACTTCCTTGCCTGCTACCCTTTCTAATAGATGCTCAGTAATAGGAAGCGGATAACTGTCTCTAATCGTGACGACATTAACTTTTTTAAGGTTAATACACACACGCAATTTTCCATTCTTCTTGGGCACAACCACAATGGGGGATACCCATTCAGTGTGCTCAATCTCATAGATAAACCCAGCTTCTACCAATCTATCTATCTCCTCCTTGATCTTAGCAGCGTAGCTCTCATTGTATGTATAGGGCTTCTGCTTAGATGGTCTGGCATTTGAGGTCATGGGAATCGTGTGTGAGCATATGTCTAGGTCGACACCTTTCAGGTCCTTGTAGCTCCAAGCGAATACATCTCTGTACTCTCTTAGCAAAGCTACCAACTCTTGCTCTTCTTCTTCCGTCGGGTCATGCCCTATGTAGGTGCATCTTTCTTCTCCCTCTTCTATGGTGACAACTATTTTCTTGGTAGTTTCCTTGCTATCATAGGCCTCTCCTACTTGTGCCTCACGTTTAGGCATTATCATGACTCTCCTATCGTCTATCTCATATTTTTTAAAGTTTTCAGGGACCTCAAACAAGGATTCTTCTGCCTCCGGAGTGACTTCCTTCTTCTTTCTTTTCTTTCCTCCACTCTTAGTGGCTACTTGTGTGGCTAGCCTCACATCATTCGTGATTTCTCCGTGTCTCTGGGGGTAAGCTTCAACTTCATAGAAGTATTCTTCATCTGATGCAAAAGGTGGGTCCATAATGATTGACTCTAAGTCGGAGTCACTTGCATCCTCAAATGTATCAGGGCTAGGTTCGCATTCTTCTAAAACTACATCTCCCATGATTGGCTCTATTGAGAAGACTGAAATGTCATAGCCATCCTCATCACAGTGGGGTGTCCACTGCTCTTCATTGATGGCTACATCCATTGTTGCTAAAATTTCTGCCCAGCCGTGAGGCTCAAACTCTTCGTCAGGAAAAACTACGGGTGCATAGGCTGGGTCTTGAATTGATCTATGTGTCTCTTTCGCACCTACCTCTCTGGCTTTTTCTCTTTTCTCTTCTTCTACTGCCACTTTGCACATCCATAAGTGGGTGTCTTCATGCATCCATGAGGATCCTGATCCTATGGAATGCACTGACTCCGTGTCATCCTTGGCTCTATGGATGGGATTCCATTGAATGGGCGGTACGTCTCTATGAGAGTAATCCTTGAGATTGACTTTGGTTGTAACTCCTAAGTGTTGCAAGTATAAGGAATTGGTTCCCCAGTCCTGTACTACTTGCAATTGCCGCATAAATGGCCTTCCCAAAATCATCTCCTAGGCTTGGTTTCTGCTAAAGTCGCATATAGCAAAAGTATGTTCGAACTCAACACCACATGTAGTGAGAGTTATGCCTTCTAGCAATCCCAAGGGCCTCTCAATATGGCCATCGGCCATCTGCAATTTCATTCTCGTCGGTCGGAGTGCTGGCTTGCCCCAACGCTTCCAGAGGGAAGTTGTAGCAATTGCAACTCCTGCACCTGAGTCCAAAATTGCCTTGGTTGTGTATCCGTGATGGGTAACTAGGAGATAGGCATTTCCTTCTTCTCCTTCACTCATGTCTCCTATCTTATCCAATGGTATTTCAGGCACTGTTCTATGAGATCCTACCTGGGAACGCGATTTGGCTATGTCTGGCACTTGTTTGGCTACGTGTTTCCACACTTCTAGCTTAACTTTGAGTAGCTCTTCTAAAGTGAGATTGCACTACACTTTAGTGTTCTTTACTACCTCTGTATTCCTAGGTATGATTGAATCTTCGTTTCTTATCATGACTGTGGGTGCTCTCAGGCAAGTAGACTTGGTTTCCCATGGGCCTGTGAAATGTGGTAACTCTTGCAAGGAATTAGACTCAAAGTCTAACCTCTCATGAGAGTGGGCACTTTCCTGTTCTTCAGAAATAGAAGGGATGTCCTGTGGGAACTGATCATGTGCATCATCCACAAGTTCAATGGGAGGAGGGACTTCACTCTCCTTTGCCCACTTCTCTTCTTGAATCTCTCTCAAGAACTCTGGTGAATACCTATTCATAGAAGAAGAGGTGTCTGGTTCAATGGAGTTAGGCACATAAGCTCCCTGGGGAGGAATGCTTATTCTATCACTTGCCCTCTCCTTAGCCTGGGAGGTGGCTCCTTTTCCAGACTTTGCAAGTAACCTCTCCAATCTATCCAATAGACCATCAAAGTGCAATGGTGTTCTGATGGGGTTAGAGCCATTGAACAAGGGATTGGCTTCAAACATGGCTTGCACCAATTCGACCATTTTAGCACAAAGCTTTGTTCGCTCTATCTCTAGATCGGCTCTAGGGTAACATTTCTCATGATCTGTTACATTGGGCCCTTCTTGGATTCTGGCCTGATATGCTTTAAGCATCATGTCTAGATCTTCAGGAGTGGGATCAGGTAGGACTAATCCTACTCTGGGTGGTGGGTGGGTTAAGGGTGGTGTATTGAAAGGTTGGGGAATGGAAGAAGATGGATTGGCGGGTAAAGGGAAAGGTGGTGGAGGGGTGGTGTGAAAGTGGTTTTGAGATGCGAGTTCACTTATCTTTGCTTTGGTTTCTCTCAAGCTTTCTTCAAGTTCGCTCATTTTCTGTGACCATTGTCTTTTCATTCTCTCCCGGCTATCTCTCCATGCTCTTGTCCTTTTCTTGGTTATAATCTCTGTCTCACTAACCTCAGAACTCTTTTCCTGCCCTACTCCTTGAGTTTGCTGCAAGGCTTGGGCTCTAGTGACCACATGCACTGGGGCTGTGGAAGTTATACTTCCCGTAGAGTCTACCACTAACCCAATGACGTTGATAGGAGTGATTTTAGGCATGTTATTAGGGTTCTTTGGGCAATCTCATAGGAGATGCTCTTTTCTGCAGTCTTGACAGAAACCTTGAATTGTCACTGGTTGGGGTTGTGTAGGGGCAAGCAGTGGACAATCACGTATAAGGTGATCTCCCTGACATCTGAAGCATGGTCCTCTAGGAAATGGGGGTCGTACTTGCCTAGGTTGAGGTCTAGAGTTGGGGTTTGTGTACATGACATTAGCATACGCAGGCTCCCCACTATTTTCACTTGGGTCCTCATAATAGTATGACTCGTTATGCTCGGGTGAATGCATGTAGTAAGCCTGTGGGCTATCAATATGTGTGGAGTCAAAACTATGGTCACTTGGATCACTGTCTGATAGCAATGGGGTGACTGGGACTATGGCTTTGTTTGGATTTTCTTCAGCAGATGCATATTTCACTGGGATCACATTGGTTGGAGCAGGGGGTTGCTGCACTAGGACTCGTTGAGGTCTCTGCTGCCCTTGATAAGGTGGCTGATAAGGTTGCTATGGTCTGTTGTATTGTTGTGGTGGGTACTGATTCTGGTATCTACCCTGTTCTGGATATGGCTGAGGGTAATTTTATCTAACAGTTTGTTTGTTATATGGGCAGTCCTATGTAGTGTGGTTGGTGTACCTTCGCTCTATGGTGCAGTACTGGCTACTAGGATTCACCTGGGGTTGGGCCATAATGGGACATACATTTGCCATATGGTCACCTCCACAAGTGTAGCACCGCTTAATTGGGGCAAATCTTGGAATTTGTTTACTAGAGACACCTAGTTTTTGAGCTACCTTCTCTGCAAGTTCCTCAATGGATGTGGACTGACCAGATGTGAGACTACTAGAGCTATCAGAATCCTTTTAGATTTTTGATAGCTCTAACTCCTCGCCTAGATTATCCTCAATGTCTATGCACATGCGCACACATTCTTCTATAGTTCTGGGGTCCTTCAAATACACATATGACCTAAGCTTGGTGCTCAACAAGCCATCTAAGAACAAAGCCACTTGCTTGGATGGTGTGGGTAACTCAGGCATCGGGCACCTCTCTAGGTATTGCCTAAACCGTCTTCCTGCTAGTCTGACCGTCTCTTGAGGTGTTTGCTTGAAGCTATGAATTAGTGAGGAAGTGTTGTGCCTTATGCCACTCTTAGAAAACTCAATGATAAATGCCTCTAGGAGCTGGTCTATGTTTCTGAAATGCCTCTCGTTCAGTGGTTGAAACCACGTAAGGGCAGTGTTCCTAAGGGTTAGACCAAAAGCATTATATTGTGTGAATAGGTCCTCTACCTGTTCAGCTTTCAAGACTTGCCTAAATTCTGCCACATGGTCATAAGGGTCTCCAGTGCCATCGAAGTAATTCTTCATGGACTTCACCAGTTGAGTTGGCCTCATGGTCCTAGTGTGTTCTCTCAGCCTTGGCAAAGGAAAATCATCAGCATTTCTTTGGTTCCTTGGGTCTCTAAATCTCTCGGTTTCTTCTCTATCCATCCCTGTTCTCCTTCTTTCGCTTCCCTAGGGGTTGGCAAAGCTTACTTTAGGTCTATCTCTACTTCTATCTCCTTGAGCTCCATGAGCCTGGGAGGTGCCAGCTCCTTGGTGACTGTAGGACATATTGGACCGTGGTTGGGGAAAAACAAATTCACCCTTCCATGTGTAGGCATGTCTGCCATGCTCGGTGACCACGAAGATCCTCTCTGATGTATTGTCTAGGTAGGTTACTTTGCGTGGTCTATCAGGGTCTTTAAACTCATAGATTGTGAGAGCACTTACTTCTTGAGGCTCGGCAGATTTATACCTCCAAAAGGCCTCATCAGTTTCTCGGTGTAAAAGCAAATCTATGCTTTTATTATCTTGTGGAATCCACTCTGGAGTCATGACTCTGGTCAAGACGGATTTACCACGGGGAGTTCTTGGCTCTCTCTCTAAGTTCCCTTGCTCTATATCACCCATGTCGGTCTCCGCAATCACATTTCCAAACTCATCTGTTCTATCAGGAAGAGTGGTGACTACATATATAGTCCCCTCTTTATCTAGGTATGCTCCATTCTCAAACTTGACTATTGGGTGTTCTAGTCCATGGGGTTGATTGGGGTTCTTAATCTGGACCACAGATCTTCTCAGGCCATCTTCGTAGATGCGAGCACCTAGACGATTAGTCTTGATGTATTCCAATTGAGTCTTGTAAGGTCCTTCTGGCTTTTCTAGATAAGCCACCCCTTAACTGCCTACAGGTCTCTCCATGTTATAGGACATCTCAGAATCACTTGTTTCTAATCGGGGAGTGTATGGGTAATCACTCAACTGTTGGGCCCAAGACCTAGCAGTGTGATTGACACTAGCTTCAGAAGATCTGAGGCTTTGTCTGTCTCGGCCTAAGTGTCTGCCTGACCTAAGGTTCATATGCCTGGTTTCTCTACCCCCTTGGTCCCAAGTACACTCTCGTTGCAGGTTAATTGGCACCAATCACTTTGTTCTTTTTAGTTGATTATTATGTTTATGATCTTGTCTGATATCACGTCGTGAGGAATACTTAAGTGAATTTCGCACTTGATAAGTGATCGATTCAAGTTTACTTTTGTCCCTTAGGGTTTTCGCACTTAAGACCTACTTAATGCTTGCACTTGGTTGATTAGTTCTCTTAGACTTAGTTCGTGCCTGATGTTGACCTAATTAATTACCACACCTAAGTCGTACTTAGCCTAGGCTAGGAATTGACAAAGGAGGGTTGAGAGAACTTCCAACCTGAATCCTCTGGCTGCTCAGACTGCTGCACAAGCCCAGGAAGCCTTCTCCCAAGCCTAGTACACACCCTTGCTAGCTTGCCTTGGAATGCCTTGCTTGCACACAATGTTCCTGCAAAAGTTCTCAAGTTAATATAGCTCATTTACCACAATGGATTGACTGACACACATCAACAATTACAGGCCCCCCTTGGAGTAACTCACTGTACCCCCAAAATCTTATGACCACCTAATTCTACCGAATGGCCAACTTAAAAATACATGTTCTAAAACTCCACGTATGGTTCTTGCAAAAACCAATCAAGGTCCATGTAGGATTCTCAACAAGCTTTCCAACGAGACCAAAATCTCATCAATCGGAGTTCGTATGGTGAAGTTATGACCATCTAGGCACCTAGGGGTCAAAACAGGCTCTTAGGGTTCAGGAAATTCCTCCCTGGTTTCTAGGTCTTTTGCCCACTCCTAAGGCTCTAATGTTATCCCAATGTGTCCAAAATTACGCCCAAATATACCTCAATTCACTCAATTAATTCACTCTAAAATTTTATGCGTTAAGCCCATGTATCGCGATAGGTCGGGTCGAGGTGTCGCGATAGGTTGAGGTGTCGCGATACTTGGGAGTGTCGCGATAGGTCGAGGTGTCGCGATACTTGGAAGTGTCGTGATACCTGGGAGTGTCACGATAGGTCGAGGTGTCGCGATACCTGGGAGTGTCGCGATACCTGGGAGTGTCGCGATACCTGGGAGTGTCGCGATAGGTCGAGGTGTCGCGATACTTGGAAGTGTCGTGATACCTGGGAGTGTCGCGATAGGTCAAGGTGTCACGATACTTGGGAGTGTCGCGATACCTGGGAGTGTCGCGATACCTGGAGGTGTCGCAATAGGTCAGGATATGGTGAATTTTTCTGTTCTGTCTAGTGATCCTAGGAGCTCTAGGGCTGCGCAGTGTCGTGGTGCACTCAGAATCGTGATTGGGGCAACTTTTCGGTGTGTCGCAATAGCTCGAGCTCGACGCCTCAGAGTTTGCGCAAATAGAATCCGTACCTGCTGAGCTTGCTGGAGATGATGATGAAGCTGAAACCTACCAGAAACATGCAAAAACACACACAAACAAGAACACACACTCGCTCTCTCTAAAACTCACACAAAGCAAATGAGGGAAATGATTTGGAAGTGGGAATATAAGGTGGAGAAGGAGATGAGGATGGAGATGAAGATGGAGATGGAGATGGAGATGGAGAAAAATAAAAAATTTACCTACTACTTACCATTCCAACGCGTCCTCTCTACGTCTTACCATCACACGCTCGTCCTCAAAGCTCGAATCCCCGGCAATGGCGCCAAAATTTGGTGTAGCTCAGTGATGAGTAGCACCTCCTTTAATGTCAATCCGGGAAGACATGAGGATGGTATGAAGACCTCGAGCAAGTGAAGGCACAAATGTGTGAGTGAGAAGCACACAAACATGCACACACATACACACACACGCGCACACACAACAAGAACAAAGAGAGTAAGACAATGGAATGCTTTTGAATCTGCTGGTCTTCACACCATCCAAGCTCTTTGTCATTATGTCTGCTAACTGATCTTTAGTAGAAATGTACTCCACTTCAATCTCCTTCTCCATTACCTTTTCTCTGAGAAAATGATATTGTATCTCTATGTGCTTTGTCCTTGCATGAAAAACTGGATTTACTGCAAGATAAAGTGAACTCATATTATCTCCATGTATTGTAGGTGTACCTTGATCAATGCCTAAGCTTTTGAACAATGTCTGCATCCATATGACCTCCTTAGCTACTTCCACAAGTCCTTTGTACTCTGCTTCAGTTGATGATAATGCTACTGTATGTTGTTTCTTTGAACACCAACTTACAAGCTTATCACCAATGTATATCATGTAACCATGAGTTGATCTTCTGTCATCCTGGTTACCTGCCCAGTCTGAGTCACTATAGGCTCTCAACTTCAAATCTGATGTAAAAGGATAATATAATCCTTCCTTTATACTTCCTTTGATATATCTGAGAACTCTTTGACCTGCAATCCAATGTGGGTCCTTTGGACAATGCATGAATTGTGACAAAACTCCCACTGCATAACTAAGATCAGGTCTTGTTAGTGTAGCATAAATCAAACTACCCACAAGAGATTGATACTTCCTCATATCTTTGTATTCTGCACCATCATATTTACTAAGCTTGTGATTAACTTCAAGTGGAGTTGAAGCTTCTCTGCAATTTTCCATATCAAACTTCTTCAATAGATTCAGAAGATACCTTTCTTGTGACACATATATGCCATGATATGTATAAGTAACTTCCATTCCAAGAAAGTATGACAACTTTCCTAAGTCACTGATCTTGAATTCTTTTTCAAGTAATCTCTTTACCTCCTTGATTCCTTCATCTGAAGTACCTGTGATTATAATGTCATCTACATAAATAAAAATGTAGATTGTACCTTCCTCTGTTCTTTTGATGAGTAGACTTGGATCTGCTTTTGAACTTTGATATCCAATTTCATTGAGATACTTCACCAGTCTATAGTTCCACGCTCTTGGAGCTTGTTTCAATCCATACAATGCTCTTCTCAACCTGCAAACAAAATTTGGATACCTGGAATCTATAAACCCTTGAGGTTGTTCCATGTATACCTCATCTGATATGTATCCATTCAAGAATGCATTCTTTATATCCAATTGACTTAGAGTCCATCCTTTTGAAGCTGCAATAGCAATAATTGTCCTTATAGTTGACATCTTAGCTACAGGATTGAATGTCTCATCATAATCTATGCCATAGGTTTGGGCATAGCCTTTCACCACCAATCTAGCTTTGTATCTAGCTATACTTCCATCTGCAAGCTTCTTCACTTTATAAACCCATTTATTTCCAATTACTTTCTTACCATTTGGTTTGGGAACAAGTTCCCATGTCTTGTTCTCCTCTAGTGCATTGAACTCTTCCTTCATTGCTTCTTCCCATTGTTTCTTACCTTTAGCTTCATCATAGTTCTGAGGTTCTTCATCATCTTTGACCATATATGCATAGTTCTTCTGAGTTATGTAAAGAAGTATCATAAGAATACCTTTCTGGTTGTCTTCTAGTCCTGCTTGACCTTCTTGGTTCACATTCTTCATAAGTGTCTGGATACACCTCTTCATCAAATATAGGAGCTTCTTCATTCCTTCTTGTTAATCCACTTCTGGATGTACTTGCTTGTATATAGTCTTCATCTCTATTCACCTGCACAATTGATTTTCCTTTCTCACATCTTCTTACCTCTTCTTCAAATTCTTCAGCTGTATTACTTTGATCTGCATACCAACTTTTCTGTTCATCAAATGTAACATCTCTAGAAACAATAAATTGTTTGGTTAGAGGATTCCACAATCTGTAACCCATCTGCTTTTCATCATAACCAATGAACACATATTTTTCTGCCTTTGGTTCAAGTTTATGCCTAAGCTGTAATGGCACATAAGCATATGCAATTGATCCAAACACTCTACAATGATCTAGTGTTGGTTTCTTACCCCACCAAGCTTCATATGGAGTCATTCCATTCAAAGCTGCACATGGTAATCTATTCACAAGATATGTAGCTGTATTTACAGCCTCAACCCAAAGATAATTTGGACAATTCTTCTCCTTTAGCATAGCTCTAGCAAACTCAACCAAAGTCCTGTTCCTTCTTTCTGCTACACCATTTTGTTGTGGTGTATACCTGCAAGTTATTTCTCTCTTAATACCTGCATTCCAAAGATAATCATTGAACTCTTGGGAGAAATATTCTCCCCCTCCATCAGAACTCAGTCTCTTAAGCTTTTGACCTGTAACTCTCTCTGCATATGCATGAAAATACTTGAAAGCTCCAAACACTTCTGACCTTTCCTTCAAAACATATAATGTTATCCATCTTGTAGCATCATCAATGAAAAGAACATAATACCTTGAGCCACTGATAGAACCTTCTTTTGTTGGTCCCCATACATCTATATGAATGAGCTCTAGTAGTCCATCATGTTTGAATCCTTTCTTGTGAAATGGTAACCTGTGTGCTTTACCCATTTGACATGCTTCACATTTATAAACCATATGTTGACTCTGCACATTTGGTAGTCCTAGTACAGACTGATTAACAACCATAGCTTTAATTCCTCTTTCATTGAAATGACCTAATCTCTTATGCTAGAGGTCAAGTTCTGTAATCACTCCTTCACCATGTGTGATCAAAGCTTGACCAATGTTCCCTTGCACTCTTAAAGTAAAGAGTCTACCTTCTTTCTTACCAGAGACAATCTGATTATATCCATTCTCTGGATCTTCAACAAATACTCCTTCATTTGTAAACCTGACTTGAAAACCTTTTTCAACTATCTGTCCCACACTAATCAAGTTTTTAGGTATTGTGGGAACATACAAAACATTGGTTAGCAAATCTGCTCCACTCTTGCATTTCACTTTTCCAATTGAATGTACACTATGTCTTGTATTATCACCTGTTTGAACTGTATGACTAGAAATACCTTTTTCCGATTCTGACATCAATTCTATGTTTCCTGACAAATGATTAGAACATCCAGAGTCAATGTAAAATACCTTTAGATCTTCTTTGTCTGATGTGTTGATTGAGTTCATCATCAATGATGTATGACTTTCATTATGTGTGTCATTTGCATAATTGTAGTAGGTGGTGTTGTAGGATTGATTCTGTCCCCAACTTCTTCCTCCACCTCTACCATAGCCTCCTCTTTGACTTTGTCTACCTCTTTGGAAATTACTTTGATATCTTCCACCTCGACCTCTGCTATTGTTGTTTTGATTCTGGTTTGATCCTTGTTGGTTGTGCCAACAGTCATGAGCCAAATGATTACTCAATCCACAGATCCAGCAAGCCTTCTTGTTGTTATTTTGATTACCTCTTCCTCTTCCAAAACCTCTTGGTCTTCCTCTGCCAGTGCCTTTACCTCTTGCATAATAAGCTTGAGAACTAGACTCCTCTTCATCCTTTGCTTTACCTTTATCTCCTTTCTTCTTGTTCTTCATGTACATTGCAGAACTTTGTCCTTTATCTCCATCTCCCTTCAAGTCTTGCTCATATGTGAGCATCAAACCAAGCAACTGGTTCAAATCTGGAACATAATGATTCAAAGAAAGTTCTATTGATAAGACAAAAGGTTTCCACCTTTCATCCCCTCTCAAACCTGCAAGTAGCTGAGCAATCAATCTGTGATCTTCAACATCTTCATCTATGGATCCAAGACTATCTGCAAGATCCTTCATCTTAGTGACTGAATCACTAATGGTTTGACTTGGCTTCTTCTTGAATGTTGTAAACTCTGACAATAGACTTGCTTTCCGTGCTTTAGTAGTGCTTTGGAAATGATACTCCAATGCATTCCATATATCTTCAGATGATTCCAATCCTCTGATGTGTGGTAGCAAATGATCAGAGATTGTATTGTAGATGTAGGCTTTTGCACTTGCATCCTTCTTCTGCCAATGCTTTAAAGCATCAAGTTCTTCTTTCTTTGGTCGGCTCTCATCTTCAAATATTGGCTTCTCTTCTTCACCTCTAACATATATCATGAGATCCTTACTCATAAGTAAGGCTTCCATTCTCATTACCCATGCGAGGTAATTATCTCTGTCTAGTTTGTCAATAGAGATATGATCCGCCATACTCCTTCCCTTCTGCTGCAACCTGTGAGCTTAAATGATAAAGGATAATACCTTTTGGAGTTCTTTGTGTATGAGAATACTTTTGAAGTAACCTTTTGATGCCTTGTGTCTTCAAATGCTTCACCTTTCAACCTTTAATGAGAAACTTCTGAAAACTTCTCGTACCTTTGCTGCCTTCTGCTCTTCAGGACCTTTCTGCTCTGATACCACTTGTTGATGTGTAAAACACCACAAGAAATGAATTAATGTGACACTAGAACACCGCTATGGTCACCATTAACTCATTGCCACTCCAAACTTTGAGAAATGATAGCCTAAAGTGAGAACTTTGCTTCTACAGAAATTCCTAGTCACCGAAATGACATACCTTCAGTATTTTGCTACTTTCTCTTAGCTGAAGTATCATTTATCCATGAAAATTTAGTGGATGAAACTAGAAGAGTAGAGCTTTCCAAGAAGCTATCATACGCATGAAACGAATCTCTAGAACTCAAGTTATGGCCTTCACAAGATGATCCTGTATGACTTGCTAAAACTGGAAATCTTGCCTTCTTTAGTAAATTTCGGTGTCTAAAAATAAAAGTTTGATGCCTAGCATCGAATTTCAGCCAAGGTCGATGCCGGGCATCGACTTTGAGCTTTTTTAGCCTCTTTTTCTGCACCAAAAATAGTCTATTTTACACACACATGAAGAAGACCACTTGTATGCTATAAGTCGATGCTAGGCATAGACTTTATGCTGAAACTCGTATACCTTTCTAACCACTTTTGCATAGGCTCAGAGTTAACTATGCAAAAATTCATTGCCTTCTCTCTGAAAGCTGCATCCATTTTTCTTTGCAATCCTTTCCCTTATGGTTCATCACCTACGAGACGAACATCTTCATCATCGCTCCATAAGCAAGGCATTTCGGGATCCGATATACGTAGAAACTCAGTTATGAATACAAGAGATTCTTGTACAAGCCATCCCTCTGCCATGCTACCCTCTGGACGTGCTCTTTGTCGAACAAACCCTTTTAATGTCTTCATAAAGCGCTCTAAGAAGGACATCCATCGACTATGGACAGTTCCTGCTATTGCAACTTCATCTACCACATGAACTAGTAAATGAAGTTGAATACTGAGAATACTTGTGGGAAAGTATTTCTCTACCATACAAACAGCCTCGATAGCATTGAGTTTTGCACTCTCTATGCTATCTCTATTTATCTCTTTAGAAGATATCCACCGTACTAAAGAACTAATTTTATAAATGGTTTTTCATACATCCTCTGAAAGACAATCTTTTAGGGCTACAGGGAGCACAAATAGTAAAAACTTGTGCCAATCATGAGACTTGAGTCCTGCAAGATCGTCGTTTCGTGTGAAAGCAATCTTTAGACACCTCATACAAGAAAAGAAGATGATATGAAGAAATAGAGAATGTCAATTAATGATTGAGGGGGAGCTGTTGGAGAAACAATCGCTAATTGGACATATATTTGAAGGTCAAATCTTAGGAAGAAAACCCTATGCCTATGTGAAGGGATAAATTCACAAGTGTATCATATTTGTAAAGTTAGTTCACTTTAGTTCTAGAAGTTTTTTAAAAAGTCATGGGAATGAGAAAATCTATATAAATTAGTTTGTATTAACTGACGCAGCGAGAGAGAGAGAAGAAGAAGAAGAAAGACAATGAGAAAGTAAGTTAGTACTCATTTTATATGACTGAGAATCGTCGGGCTTCTCTGAGTGAGAAAGCATGTGTAAAACTTCTGAGTTTTCATGGCTATGAGAAAGAACTGAGTAAAGTTCTATGTATGAGACTCTCTCCATCATCTCCACGCTTGCCTACTGTGTGATGAATTCAAAAGTTCAATTTTCCAAGCAATTCGATGCTTGGCATCGAGTTTGTGCTGATAAGTCATTATTTTCATTCTCTGTGTGTTAACTGTTGTTAAATCTTTCAAAAAAATGAGATTTGTGGAGCAACTCGATGCCTGGCATCGAGTTTCAGCATAAAGTCGATGCCTAGCATCGAGTTATAGCATACACGTGGTCTTCTTCATGTGTGTGTAAAAGAGACTATTTCTGGTGCAGAAAAAGAGGCTAAAAAAGCTCAAAGTCGATGCCCGGCATCGACCTTGGCTGAAATTCGATGCTAGGCATCGAACTTTTATTTTTAGACACCGAAATTTACTAAAGAAGGCAAGATTTTTAGTTTTAGCAAGTCATACAAGGTCATCTTGTGAAGGCCATAACTTGAGTTCTAGAGATTCGTTTCATGCTTATGATAGCTTGTTGGAAAGCTCTACTTTTCTAGTTTCATCCACTAAATTTTCATGGATAAATGATACTTGAGCTAAGAGAAAGTAGCAAACTACTGAAGGTATGTCATTTCGGTGACTAGGAATTTCTGTAGAAGCAAAGTTCTCACTTTAGGCTATCATTTCTCAAAGTTTGGAGTGGCGATGAGTTAATGGTGACCATAGAGGTGTTCTAGTGTCACATTAATTCATTTCTTGTGGTGTTTTACACATCAACACCAAGGAAACTAATGCAAAGGAAAGAGCTCAATTTCGAAGAAATCGTTCCACTCGATTTTTGCCTCTTCCAAAAAATCTTCGACCTCTCCCACCTTTTCCAACAAGCAGATGGCTAGATACAGCAGTTTCACAAGCAAAGGCAGCGGGTGAAGATATCTCTGAAGAAGAAGAAGAACTCGCAAAAGGATGTGATTGGGAGTATATTAAATACGATGCACTATGGTCTCATGGACGACACTTTTGAATCGCACGAATCGATCAAAATAGGTCTACTTTTGATAGTGGAATGATGGTGATTTTTTTGCAAAAAAGTAGAGCGAGTGCAAGAGATGATAATGCTCTAGAAGTCGAGTTAGATTATTGTGGTGTGATTCAAGACATCTTGAAACTATCTTTCAGAAAGTTTGATTACTTTGTTTTTTATGTGAAATGGTTCAAAGTAGTCACATCTGGAAGAAACACAACAGTGAGATGGGATAAGAGTGGTTTGCTTCAAGTCAACTCCATAAGATTATGGACAGATGAAAGGGATCCATTTGTACTTCCCGAACACTGTGAGCAAGTTGTTTTTATACCAGATTCAAAAGACCGAGAGTGGCTATTTGTTTTACAAGTCGCTCCACGTAGTAGACAAATTTTTGAAAACATAGATGTAGAAAAAAGTCCATCTCTAGTGGACTCAGAGATTCATTCGATAGTTGAGGAGGAAGAGATCATTGTTCAAGAAGAAGAGGTCATTGAAGAAGAGGTCATTGTTCAAGAAGAAGAAGCAATAGACAATGATCAGGAGGAAACTAGCATAGCAAGCGATTTAGAAGCCATCAATATAGAGATAGATATTCGCGGTGCATCGGATCTTCAAGAGGATGCTAGAATAGAGGACTTTTGAATAAAACACTTGTATGTACTAATTTTTGTTTTTTTTTGTTTATTCTCTATATTACTTTTCTTATCGCATGCTAATTATTTGAGTTCTTTTATTACAAAGCACGATGGGAGACAGTCCTCCAGTCACTCCACATTCCATGACAGAGGAGCAGTTTTTGGAGTTCATCTCTTAGGTTCCTCCTGCGTATATGGCCGCTACATCACAGTATTGGATCGCTCGTGGTAGCACTCCTCCTGACCTCACTCCTGGCGGCCTTACTCCTACCGGCCTCACTCCCGCTGGCCTCACTCCCACCGATGTCACTCCTGCTGGTGTCACTCCTGCGGGTGGTGCTACTCTCGTAGGAGGTATGTCTCCTAGCTTTGTGACTCCACCACGACCATCTTTGCAACCATCTCCTATTGGGTCTACTAGTAGACATGTGCGTTCGAAACCTCAACGCGATACAGGTTCTGGCCCATTTCGTAGATCGAGGTCACGCTCTGGAGCAAGATGTTCTAGGAGTGGATCTATAAGTAGGTCTGGAGGCGGAGGAGGCAGTTGTTGTGGAGGCAGTGCGACGGACGTTGTGTCGCCCGCTTCTACTCCTAGGACGAGTACCTCAGATGTAGGTACACCACGCAGTACACCACGTGGAACACCACGTACACCTTGGGGTGCTCATAACCATGATGACTCCAAGGTGTATAGTATCTGAGATGGAGCTCCGATGATGGATGCGGCTGGCAAACCAATGCATGCACACATATGACAGCTTTGCTCCATACAGTTTGGCCACTCCATCATGCTGAAATGGGATGAACACGATAAAGATCGAAAGAATTATATCACATAGATGATTTACAAGGAGTTCTGACCAGCCGATGGACAATCTATTGTCAGTTCAGAGTGGATTCTGCACACCACACGTGAGGTCATGTCCCATCGATGATTCGAGGCTCGTGATGCTTTCAGAGAAGGCTTACCAAAGCCTATATGGTTAGATGCTGAGGAGTGGGACATGATTCGTGACGAGCAGCAACAGACTCCTGATCGATATTGCCAGCAGCGAAATGCCACAGCCACACGTTTAGATATGATTGGACCGTCACATTTGGGCAGCAGTGGATATGACACGATGCGTCATGAGTTTGTAAGTACCATTTCATTTATTGAATTTATTTGTGTTAAATTTCTCATGTATGTTTCTCTAATCTTTTTATATTTGTTTCAGGAGCTGGCGATGGGTCGTCCTCCAACATGAACGGAGGAGTCTTACGGATATAGTCATGGGTTGACTGCACTATTGCAAGACTTGGAGGGACGCGGTGCAGTAGTTTCATGGGAGCATTTGCGATGAGGTAATTAATTTATAAACTTGGTTTTTACTTCTTGTTTGTAATTTTCATGTGAATTTATCTCATTCCATTAATGTTCTTTGTTGCAGGACTCTTGATATGGAACGTTCTTTGCATGTGTATGGCAGTGGAAGACCAATATTTTGTATTTGATTTTCATATGGCAATACATTGCTTTGCCACATTTTGTAAAAGCGTCATATATGACAGTGGTTTGCCACACTCTTGTACATGCTTCATTATTGAAATATATAACTTCTTTTGTACATGGTTCATAGTTCATTCTGATTATCTCTTTTGTGTCCAATAATACTCTGTTTCATGAAATCATATTTTAGTTGTCATTAGAGTACACATCACATGTACTCGGTTTTTTTTGGGCAGAGTGTATTGTCTTTGGTTAAGCAACATCATGGTAATGTTGCTGTAGCAAAAGACAAAA
>MU260215.1:177500-225000 GCA_020310875.1 Ceratopteris richardii | reverse complement strand
AGTAAAACATTGACACGAAAAAATGCGCTACTCTGAGAAGTCTACCTGCAGACTTTACATATACATGTTCCTATTGATCATACTCACATGATGAAAGAAATTAGACCATGAAACTTTGAACATAGCTTCATTAGCTTCTAGATTAGATGTGTACAAAAGGATTTCTGATCCACATGATCAGACTGAGAGAAATCTACGAAATACTCGTCGCTATTTTTTTGAAGATGACTCTCTTCACATCTATGTCTATGACACTTGTCTTCTAATGATTCTCTCTTGTATTTCTTTATGTTGATCTCTTCACTTCCTCAAATGACTTCTTGAACTTCAATCTGATCATAGACTTGCTTCAAGCTCTTTGTAATCATCAAATTGTGATTGTTTTGTTCCAACAACTCCCCCTCAATCACTAATTGTGATTATTCCATTCTTCTTTACTCCTACCGTCTCTTTGAACCTCTGTAGCTTAGGTCCATCCAAGCTCTTTGTCAACATATCTGCAACTTGTTCTTTTGTTGGAGTATACAACACTTCAATCTCTTTATCTAATACCTTTTCCCTCAAGAAATGATACTGAATTTCTATGTGCTTAGTCCTGGCATGAAAAACAGGGTTAGCTGCCAAGTATAATGAACTCATATTGTCTCCAAAAATAATTGGAGTACTCTGATCAGTTCCAAAACTTTTCAATAAGGTCTTTAACCATATCACTTCTTTTGCAGCCTCTACCATTCCTTTATACTCAGCTTCTGTAGATGATAAAGCAACTGTATGTTGCTTCTTTGAGCACCAAGAGACTAACTTATCTCCAATATAACAGAGATACCCATGAGTAGACCTTCTATCATCTGAATCACCTGCCCAATCTGCATTACTAAACACTTTGATTCTTGTATCATAAGTAAATCCATAATACAAACCTTCACTTAGGGTTCCTTTGGTATATCTGAGTACCCTTTGAGCTGCAATCCAATGAGTTTTCTTTGGACAATGCATAAATTGTGATAACACACCTACTGCATATGATAGATCTGGCCTTGTCAAGGTAGCATAGATTAAACTTCCTACCAAACTCTGATATTTCTTCATGTCATTAAACTCTTCACCTCCATACCTGCTCAACTTATGATTTACCTCCAATGTTGTGGTTGAAGACTTGCAATCCTCCATGTTGAACTTGACCAGAAGATTCTTCAAGTATCTCTCTTGTGTAACATATACTCCATGTTGAGTATACAAAATCTGCATTCCTAAGAAATAAGATAAGCTTCCCAAATCACTTATCTTAAACTCATTCTCTATTTTTTTCTTAAGCTCATTGATTCCTTGAGCATCTGTACCTGTGACAATAATATCATCAACATAAATACACATGTATATGTATCCATTTTCACTTGCTTTCACTAGCAAGCTACTATCTGCTTTGATGCTTGAAATCCACATTCATTGAAGAACTTAACAAGCCTCTAATTCCATGCTCTTGAAGCCTGCTTCAACCCATACAAAGCTCTTTTGAGCTTACACACATAATCTGATCCAATTGAATCCATGAAGCCTTCTGGTGCTCCATGTATACTTCATTTGCAATGTATCCATTCAGGAATGCATTCTTCACATCTAATTGTGATAACTTCCATCCTTTACAAGTAGCAATAGCAATCAATGATCTAATTGTAGACATCTTAGCAACAAGACTAAAGGTTTCATCATAATCTACCCCATAAGTTTGGGCATAACCTTTGACCACAAGTCGAGCCTTGTATCTAGACACTTTACCATTTGCAAAATTTTTTGTTTTATACACCCACTTACATCCAATGACTTTCTGATACTTTGGTCTAGGCACCAATTCCCATGTTTCATTTTCAAGGAGAGCATCAAACTCTTCTTGCATTTCCTTTTCCCAATTTTGTTTACCTTTAGCTTCTTCATATGTGATTGGATCCTCTTCTATCTTCACAATGTAAGCATAATCTTTTGTTGTTAGGAAAGATGTATCATAGCTATACCTGATAGGCTCTTTCCTTTCTCTTAAGGATCTTCTTGTTGAAGAATCACTCATGAATTTGACGTACAGACAAAGAAAGATAACGAAAAGCAGAATCAAAGTATCCAGAAAATCAAAGCCTTAGTGAAGGGTCAAATTCACGATCGCAATGTACAGCGCAGAATCTTCCAGAATCAGAATTTGTTAAGAATTGTTACACCAAATCAAACTGTATATACAGAGAGAACGTGCATAAGAATAATGAGAGGGAAGTGCGAGCTAGAACGTGGGTGAGAAGAGCGCGCAGTATAAATAGAGCACATACAGAGGTCAAAAATATAGGAGAGAATAGGGAGATGAGAAAATGAGAAGACGCCAGAGATCGCGTATGTATAGAGACTGAAGAAAGAGTGAGTGAGAAGTTTTTCAGAAGACACCATAGATCGCGTATGTACAGATGAATAACAGAAACCTGAAATGTCAGGTGTTCATCTGAGAGAGATGATGAAGAGAAACTACTCAGTGTAGGAGAGTTTCCATAGCTTGAGCAAGAAGAGGCCAAGCTAATTTGTACACATCTTCTCTAATAAAAAACACATGTTCATGTGGAAGTTCGCATGCATTGTTTGTATGAGAAGAACTCTGAGTATTTTTGTGTTACGGTAGAAAGTGTGTTAACCGTTAACAGTTACAGCTCGTTAGTAAACGTGTCCCTCGGTACTATCTCAGTAAACGAATGTTTCGATCAGTTACAGTTTTCTCAGAAAACGTATTTTCCGGTAGAACAACAAAGTATATCCCGTAGAGTAAATTAAAGGTTTGTATGAGAGTTAGCTTATCTTATAGCTAGACATCTCTACTATCAGTTCGTCAAGGATTTCGGTGAAATGGATATGTACACACAGTACAAAGTCTAACCAAAAAAGGACATTCTGAACCGGAGAAGTTTTCTCTTAAACTTCAGAAATAGTTCACTCAGTGAAGGAAGTTCACGCATCACTTCCTTACTTCTTGTATACTCACTTGAAGTAATTACAAACAGAATAGTAGTTGATTCCGGTAAGATTCCGGTATAATTACGGTGACAGTCCAGTAACAGTCCAGTGAAGTCCTAATGAATTTCTCAGTAAATTCAAAACAAAGTCTTATACGTTTGAGTGACAGTAACTCTGCTGAGCTAGTGTTGATTATAGAGGTGTTCTAATATCACTCTAGCTTGGCAATCAATTTTTTCGGTGGCGCAGCAAATTCCGCAGGCTTGACAAGGTTCGGGCCTTTGCCGCGTCGACCATAACAAGTGGTATCAGAGCGAAAGTTAATCACCCACAAATGGTATCAGAGCGAGAGTATTCACCATAATTGGTGACAGAGCCGTGAGATCCAAGAAGTGGGAATAGAGCCCAGAGTATTCACCATCATTGGTTTTCAGAGCCGGTTAACCACAACAAGTGGAACCAGAACGAGAAAGATTCTAAAGAGTAGAAAGATTCTCAAAGTTCACCAGAAGTAACAGAAACAAGAAGATCATGGCAGATCATGTCCAAATTGATAAATTGGACAGAGATAATTATCCCGCATGGGTAATGCGCATGGAAGCCTTACTTATGAGTAAGGACTTTATGATGTATGTGACCGGAGAAGAAAAGAAGCCGACTTTTGAAGATGATAGTCAACCAGAAAAAGAAGAATTAGAAGCCTTGAAGCTGTGGCAGAAGAAAGATGCAATGGCAAGAGCTTACATTTATAATACCGTTACAGATCATCTACTACCGCACATTAGAGGTCTGGAGAAAGCGGAGGACATATGGAGTGCGTTGGAAGATCATTTCCAAAATACTACGAAAGCTAGGAAGGATAGCTTATGGTCGGAATTCACAACGTTCAAAAAGAAGTCGAGTCAAAGCATTAGTGACTATGTTACTAAGATGAAGGATCTAGCAGATAGTCTTGGATCCATAAATGAAGATGTCGAAGATCACAGATTGATAGCACAACTGCTAACAGGTTTGAGAGGAGATGAAAGGTGGAAACCTTTCGTACTCTCAACTGAACTATCTTTAAATCATTTTGTACCAGATTTAAATCAGTTGCTTGGTTTGATGCTCACATATGAGCAAGACCTGAAAGGAGATGCAGATAAAGGACAAAGTTCTGCAATGTACATGAAGAACAAGAAGAAAGACAAAGGTAAGTCAAAAGATGAAGAAGAGTCGAGTTCTCAGGCTTATTATGCAAGAGGTAAAAGCACCGACAGAGGAAGAGCAAGAGGTTTTGGAAGAGGAAGAGATAGCCAGAATAACAACAAGAAGGCTTGCTGGATCTGTGGACTAAGTAATCATTTGGCTCATGATTGCTAGCACAATCAACAAGGATCAAATCAAAATCAAAACAGTAATAGCAAAGGCAGAAGCGGAAGATATCAAAATAACTTTCAAAGAGGAAGACAGAATCAAAGAGGAGGCTATGGTAGAGGTGGAGCAAGAAGATGGGGACATAATCAATCCTACAACACCACCTACAACAACTATGCAAATGACACACAGAATGAAAGTCATACATCATTGATGATGAACTCAATCAACACATCAGATAACGAAGACCTAAAGGTATTTTACATTGATTCTGGATGTTCTAATCACTTGTCAGGAAATATAGAACTGATGTCAGAATTGGAAAAAGGTAGTTCCAGTCATACTGTTCAAACAGGTGACAATACGAGGCATAGTGTACATTCAATTTGAAAAGTGAAGTGTAAGAGTGGAGCAGATTTGCTAACCAATGTTTTGTATGTTCCAACAATACCGAAAAACTTAATTAGCGTAGGACAGGTAGTAGAGAAAGGTTTTCAGGTCAGATTTACAAATGAAGGAGTATTTGTAGAAGATCCCAAGAACGGATATAATCAGATCGTCTCTGGTAAGAAAGAAGGCAAACTCTTTACTTTAAGAGTACAAGGGAACATTGGCCAAGCGTTGCTCACACATGGTGAAAAGATGATTACAGAACTTGATCTCTGGCATAAGAGATTAGGTCATTTTAATGAAAGAGGAATAAAAGCTATGATAGCAAATCAGTCAATACTGGGATTACCGAATGAAGGCCTATTCAGGAAAAATGGGAATTACACAGGATTTTGAGACAGTTCTTTGTGTCCCAATGTTATATGTTTTGACTAATTCACACACTACAACATGTTATTATCTCTTGATTACAATACATTAAATTGACACTTTAATATTAAGGATAATTGTATTATAGATGGAGTATGAGGTTGGCCTCAAATTTAAGAAGTTAACATACTAAATAATATAAAAGGGACTTGAATAACTCCCAAATTTCTTGAATAGGCCTTAATGTACAAAATCAACATATGATTCACAAGTGCGAAGCATGTCAGATGGGAAAAGCCGATAGGTTACCTTTCTAGAAGAAAGGATTCAAACATGATGGAGTACTTGAACTCATTCATACAGATGTATGGGGTCCAACAAAAGAAGGATCAATCAGCGGATCGAGGTATTATGTTCTTTTCATTGATGATGCTACAAGATGGATAACTCTTTATGTTTTGAAAGAGAAATCAGAAGTGTTTGGAGCTTTCAGGCATTTTCATGCATATGCTGAAAGACTCACAGGTCGAAAACTGAAGAGACTGAGGTCTGATGGAGGGGGAGAATACTTCTCCCGAGAGTTCAATGACTATCTTTGGAATGCAGGTATTAAGAGAGAAATAACCTGCAGGTACACACCACAAAAAAATGGTGTAGCAGAAAGAAGGAACCGAACTCTAGTTGAGTTTGCACGAGCTATGCTAAAAGAAAAGGATTGTCCAAATTATCTTTGGGCTGAAGCTGTAAATACAACTACATACTTAGTAAACAGATTACCATGTACGGCATTAGATGGAATGACCCCTTATGAAGCTTGGTGGGGAAAGAAACCAACACTTGATCATTGCAAAGTGTTTGGATCAGTAGCTTATGCTTATGTACCGTCACAACTCAGACATAAGCTCGAACCAAAAGCAGAGAAATATGTGTTCGTCGGATACGATGAAAAGCAGATGGGCTATAGGTTATGGAGTCCTTTAACAAAAAAGTTTACTGTTTCCAGAGATGTTACATTTGATGAACATAAGAGCTGGTATACACATCAAAGTCATACAACGGAAGAATTTGAAGAAGAAGTAAGAAGAAAAGAGAAAGGGAAATCAATTGTGCAGGTGAACAGAGATGAAGATCATATGCAGGCAAGTACGTCCAGGATCGGATCAGGTATGAGAAATGGAGATGAACAGGGATTTGATGAAGACGTGTATTCAGATACACATGAAGAGTTTGAACCAAGAAGTTCAAACAGGAACAGAAGACAACCAGAAAGGTATTCGTATGATACTTCGTACCTAACTCATAAAAATTATGCATATATGGTCAAAGATGAGGAAGAACCTCAGAACTATGATGAAGCTAAAGGTAAGAAGCAATGGGAAGAAGCAATGGAAGAAGAGTTTAGCACACTAGAAGAGAACAAGACATGGGAACTTGTTCCGAAACCAAATGGTAAGAAAGTGATTGGAAACAAATGGGTTTTCAAAGTTAAGAAACTTGCAGATGGAAGGATAGCCAGACACAAAGCTAGACTGGTTATCAAGGGCTATGCTCAGACGCATGGAATAGATTACGATGAGACGTTTAGTCCGGTGGCAAAGATGTCAACCATAAGGACAGTGATTGCTATAGTAGCATCAAAAGGATGGAAGCTAAGTCAGCTAGATATAAAGAACGCATTTTTGAATGGATACATATCAGATGAAGTCTACATGGAACAACCGGAAGGGTTTGTAAGTTCCAGATACCCAAACTTTGTTTGCAGATTAAGAAAAGCACTTTACGGACTGAAGCAAGCTCCAAGAGCTTGGAATTATAGGCTTGTGAAATATCTTAATGAACTTGGATACCAAAGTTCGAAAGCATATGCAAGTCTACTCATCAAGAGAATAGAAGAAGGAATGATCTACATTTGCATTTATGTAGACGACATTATAATTACAAGTACTTCAGATGAAGGAATTAAAGAAGTAAAGAGATTACTCGAAAAGGAGTTTCAGATCAGTGACCTAGGAAAGTTGTCATACTTTCTAGGAATGAAAATCACATACACAGATCATGGTGTATATGTTATGCAAGAAAGGTATCTCCTAAACTTACTGAAGAAGATTAATATGGAAAATTGCAGAGAAGCTTAAACACCACTTGAAGCAAATCATAAACTCAGCAAATATAATGGTGCAGAGTTTAAAGATATGAGAAAGTATCAGTCCTTAGTGGGAAGCTTAATCTACGCTACACTAACACGATCGAATCTTAGCTATGCAGTAGGAGTTCTCTCACAGTTCATGCATTGTCCGAAAGATCAACATTGGGGTGCAGGACAAAGAGTTCTTAGATATATCAAAAGAACTATAAAGGAAGGATTATATTATCCTTTTACGTCAGATATACAGCTGAGAGCATTCAGTGACTCAGATTGGGCAGGAAGTCAAGATGACAGAAGATCAACACATGGGTATATGATATACCTAGGAGATAAGCTAGTAAGCTGGTGTTCGAAGAAACAACACACAGTGGCTTTATCGTCAATGGAAGCAGAATATAAAGGACTAGTAGAAGCAGCAAAAGAAGTGATATGGATGTAGACCTTGTTCAAAAGCATGGGTATTGATCAAAGTATACCTATCATACATGGAGATAATATGAGCTCACTGTATCTCACAACAAATCCAGTATTTCATGCAAGAACAAAGCACATAGAGATTCAGTATCATTTCTTGAGGGAAAAGGTAAAGGAGAAGGAAATAGAAATAGTATACACTCCGACAAAAGATCAGATTGCAGATATTTTGACAAAGAGCTTGGATGGAACAAAGACAAGAAGATTCAAAGAAATGGCAGGTATAAAAGAAAGAAAAATATATGAAGACAGGAAGAGTCGAATTAGTGATTGAGGGGGAGCTGTTGAAGAATCACTCACGAATTTGACGTACAGACAAAGAAAGATAACAAAAAGTAGAATAAAAGTATCCAAAAAATCAAAGCCTTAGTGAAGGGTCAAATTCACGATCGCAATGTACAACGCAGAATCTTCTAGAATCAGAATTTGTTAAGAATCGTTACACCGAATCAAACTGTATATACAGAGAGAACATGCATAAGAATAATGAGAGGGAAGTGCGAGCTAGAACGTGCGTGAGAAGAGCGTGCAGTATAAATAGAGCACATACAGAGGTCAAAAATATAGGAGAGAACAGGGAGATGAGAAAATGAGAAGACGCTAGAGATCGCGTATGTATAGAGACTGAAGAAAGAGTGAGTGAGAAGTTTTTCAGAAGACGCCATAGATCACGTATGTACAGATGAATAACGAAAACCTGAAATGTCAGGTGTTCATCTGAGAGAGATGGTAAAGAGAAACTACTCAGTGTAGGAGAGTTTCCATAGCTTGAGCAAGAAGAGGCCAAGCTAATTTGCACACATCTTCTCTAATAGAAAACACATGTTCATGTGGAAGTTTGCACGCATTGTTTGTATGAGAAGAACTCTGAGTATTTTCCTATTACGGTAGAAAGTTTGTCAACCATTAATAGTTACAGTTCGTTAGTAAACGTGTCCCTCGGTACTATCTCAGTAAACGAATGTTTCGGTCAGTTACAGTTTTCTCAGAAAACGTATTTTCCGGTAGAACAACAAAGTATATCTCGCAGAGTAAATTAAAGGTTTGTATGAGAGTTAGCTTATCTTATAGCTAGACATCTCTACTATCAGTTCGTCAAGGATTTCGATGAAATGGATATGTACACACAATACAAAGTCTAACCAAAAAAGAACATTCTGAACCAGAGAAGTTTTCTCTTAAACTTCAGAAATAGTTCACTCAGTGAAGGAAGTTCACGCATCACTTCCTTACTTCTTGTATACTCACTTGAAGTAATTACAAACAGAATAGGAGTTGATTCCGGTAAGATTTCGGTATAATTATGGTGACAGTCCAGTAACAATCCAGTAGAGTCCCAGTGAATTTCTCAGTAAATTCAAAACGAAGTCTTATACGTTTGAGTGACAGTAACTCTGCTGAGTCACTGCTGATTATAGAGGTGTTCTAATATCACTCTAGCTTGGCAACCAATTTTTTCGGTGGCGCAGCAAATTCCGTAGGCTTGACAAGGTTCGGGCCTTTGCCGCGTCGACCATAACAAGTTGTATCAGAGCGAAAGTTAATTGCCCACACTTCTGACCTCTGCACTTCTTGAAGTTTCAGCCACATTTGATTTTGGATCAAATCTTGGCCCATCTTCAACATTGTCCTGCAATTTACTTTTATAATCAATATCATCAATATCTTCTTCATACACACTTACTTTTGTCTTCCCTTTCCTTTGTATTTCTTCAACACCTACTTAATAATTTGTTGACCCTAAATACCATGTGCTTTGCTCATCAAATGTAACATCTTTGGTAACAAGAAATTGCTTTGTGGATGGACTCCACAATCTGTAACCCATCTGTGTATCATCATACCCAATAAACACATACTTCTCTGCTTTGGGTTCTAGCTTATGTCTCAATTGTGAAGGAACATAAGCATATGCTAAACATCCAAATACCTTACAATGATCAAGAGTAGGCTTTTTAACCCACCATGCTTCATAAGGAGTTCTTCCATCGAAAGCCTTACAAGGTAATCTATTCACAAGATATGTTGCAGTGTTGATAGCTTTTGCCCTTAGTTTGGACAATTCTTTTCCTTCATCATTGCTCTTTCAAACTCTATAAGAGTTCTCTTGTGTGCTTTACCTAATTGACAAGCTTCACACTTGTACACCAGGTGTTGCCCTTCAACATTTGGCAAACCAAGCACCACATCATTCCTTGACATTTCCTTTATGGCTCTCTCATTGAAATGACCTAGCCTTTTATGCCATAGGTCTAACTCAGACATCTTTTGACTTCCATAAGTAAATAAGGCATGTCCCACATTACCTTGGACTTTGAGAGTAAACAACCTTCCTTCCTTTTTACCTGCAATGATGTTTCTATATCCCTGATTTGGATCTTGCACATAAACACCATCATTTGTGAATCTGACTTCATATCCCTTCTCCACAATTCGCCCTACACTTATCAAGTTTTTAGGAATAGTAGGAACATAAAGTACCTTGCTCAAAAGTGTACTTTCAATCTTTGTCTTCACTGATCCAATGCTCTCCACTTTATGCTTAGTGTTGTCACCTGCTTGAACTGTATGTCCATTCACCTTCGCTTCCATGTCAGTCATCAATGATATATTGCCACTCAGATGATCGCTACATCCTGAGTCAATATAGAACACCCTTTGGTCTTCTCCTACTACTTCATGAGTTGCATTCAAGATAAGAGTCATGTCATCCTTTTAATCTAATGCATAATTATAGTAATTATTGTTATAGGACTGAGATTGAAAACTTCTTCCACCTCCTCTAGCATATGATGTCCTACCACCTCTTCCTCTGAAGTTGCCTCTTTGGTTTCTGCCTCCTCTACCTCTTTGATTGAAGCTCTGGTTATTATTTCCTCCATTTTGATCATTATACCAACAATCATTTGCTAAATGATTGGTTCCGCCACAAATCCAACAAGCTTTAATATTATCTTTGCTCTTACCTCCTCTTCCTTTACCTCTGAAGTTCATCTTTCCTTTTGTAAAGTTAGCTTGACTTGAAGTTCCTTCATCATCAGTTGACTGCTTCCCTTTGCCATTCTTTTTCTTGTCCTTGGAGTACATAGCTTGACTTGCACTCCTATCATTGTCTCCTTTAATGTCCCGCTCAAAAGTTAGCATGTGTCCTAGCAATTGATTAAAGATCGGGAGTAAAGTGGTCAAGTGAAAATTCTATGGACAATATAAAAGGCTTCCACTTCTCATCTCCTCTCAGACCTGTAAGTATTTGCCTTACCAACTTATCCTCTTCAATGTCTTCATCTACTGCTCCCAAGCTATCTGCAATATCCTTCATTCTTGCCACATAATCAGAAATTGATTGTGAGCTCTTCTTCTTGAAAGTTGTGAATTCTGCCCATAATGAGGACTTCCTAGACTTGGTTGTGTTTTGCAAATGCTCTTCCAAAGCATTCCACACATCTGTTGCACTTTCTAATCCTCTGATGTGAGGAAGAAGATAATCATTTACAACCATGTAAATGATGCTCCTAGCTTGAGCATCCTTTCTCATCCAATTCTTCAAACCTGCAAGTTCCTCCCTAGTTGGAACATTAGGATCTTCAAACTCAGGCTTTTCTTCTTCTCCTGTAATGAATGCCATCGAATCTTTGCTCATGAGGTGTGCCTCCATCCTCATGGACCAAGCTGGATAGTTCTCCCTATCTAGCTTATCAATCTACAAGCTTTCTCCCATCTTTGATCTTCTCTGTCTGCAATTACTATCATTTATGATAATAAAGTGTACTTTTGATATGAAGCTTCAATGCTTCTTGATCTTTTGAACTCGTACTTGATTCTCCTTCAGATTTTCTTTCAAACTTTGATCCTGTACTCTTTTAATTTGAAAGAACTTCAATGTCTGCAACAGTCGGGACTTCCAATGCTCTTTACTTCACTTGTATTGCACGTTCTGCTTTGATACCACTATTGGAGACCTCTTAATCTCCAAAGTTTTGATCTATACTGATCTAAGAACACCTCTATATAATTTATGGATCAAACGTTACTCAAATATTGTCTTCATTTATCAAAACTTTTGTTAACACTTCTCTGAGTAAAGAAATTTCTTCTTCAGAAAGTCTGCTTCAGAAATTGACTTTATAACCTGCACATATCTTCAAATTTCTTCAAACCAATGATACACATATCTTCACACTACCTTTGCGCAATCATATCAACCATCAGTCCTTCAAAAGAATCATTAAAACTTTAATTTGATTCTTAAGATCAAAAGTATGTTAGAAACTATCTTCCTGAACAAGCGACTTTGACATAGGTAACCTCTAAGGTTGATTTCTCACAGCACAGATCCCGTTTTGCTAAATGCTTTTAGCCATAGCTTCCTTAGCTTCCAACTTAGATTTTGAATGCTCACTCATCAAAAACTTTACACTATGCACTGAGATCTGAGTAAAATATTGACACGAAAAAATGCTCTACTTTGAGAAGTCTACCTGTAGACTTTACATATACATGTTCCTATTGATCATACTCACAACATGAAAGGAATTAGACCATGAAACTTTAAACATAGCTTCATTAGATTTTAGATTAGATGTGTACAAAAGGATTTCTAATCCACACGATCTGACTGAGAGAAATCTACGAAATAATCTTTGCTATTTTTCTAAAGATGACTCTCTTCACATCTATCTCCATGACACTTGTCTTCTAATGATTCTCTCTTGTATTTCTTTTCATCAATGAATTATATACATATGGTTCTAGACTTATCCTGCGTCTATTACATTACTCCTTATCATCCTAAGGATTCTCTATACTCATATTACAAGAATTTCCAACTGTAATGTACACATGTATACAAGCTTCACTTCTGAGATCTCTTCACTTCCTCAAATGACTTCTTGAACTTCAATCTGATCAAAGACTTGCTTCAAGCTCTTTGTAATCATCAATTTGTGATTGTTTTGTTCCAACAGATAGATAGATAGATAGAGAGATGGATATATAGATAGATAAATAGATAAATAGATAGATAGATATATAGATAGATAGATAGATAGATAGATATATAGATATATAGATAGATAGATAGATAGATAGAAAGATATATGATATATATATATAGATAGATAGATAGATAGATAGATAGATAGATAGATAGATAGATAGATAGATAGATAGATAGATAGATAGATAGATAGATAGACACATAGATAGATAGATAGATAGATAGATAGATAGATAGATAGATAGATAGATAGATAGATAGATAGATAGATAGATAGGCAGATAGATAGATAGATAGATAGATAGATAGATAGATAGATAGATAGATAGATAGATAGATAGATAGATAGATAGATAGATAGATAGATAGATAGATAGATAGATAGATAGATAGATAGATAGATAGATAGATAGATAGATAGATAGATAGATAGACAGATAGATAGATAAACATATAGACAGATAGATAGATAGACCTATAGACAGATAGACAGATAGAGAGATAGACAGACAGACACTTAGACAGACATATAGAAAGACAGACAGATAGATAGCTAGCTAGCTAGATAGATAGATAGATAGATAGATAGATAGATAGATAGATAGATAGATAGATAGATAGATAGATAGATAGATAGATAGATAGATAGATAGATAGATAGATAGATAGATAGATAGATAGATAGATAGATAGATAGATAGATAGATAGATAGATAGATAGATAGATAGATAGATAGATAGATAGATAGATAGATAGATAAACAGATAGATAGTTAGACAGAAAGATAGATAGATAGATAGATAGATAGATAAATAGATAGACAAATAGATAGATAGATTGACAAATAGATAGATAGATAGACATACAGACAGACAGACAGACAGACAGACAGATAGATAGATAGATAGATAGATAGATAGATAGATAGATAGATAGATAGATAGATAGATAGATAGATAGATAGATAGATAGATGGATGGATAGATAGATAGATAGATAGATAGATAGATAGATAGATAGATAGATAGATAGATAGATAGATAGATAGATAGATAGATAGATAGATAGATAGATAGATAGATAGATAGATAGATAGATAGATAGATAGATAGATAGATAGATAGATAGATAGATAGATAGATAGATAGATAGATAGATAGATAGATAGATAGATAGATAGATAGATAGATAGATAGATAGATAGATAGATAGATAGATAGATAGATAGATAGATAGATAGATAGATAGATAGATAGATAGAAAGATAGATAGATAGATAGGTAGATAGATAGATAGATAGATAGATAGATAGATAGATAGATAGATAGATAGATAGATAGATAGATAGATAGATAGATAGATAGATAGATAGATAGATAGATAGATAGGCAGGTAGGAGGGAAGATAGATAGATAGATAGATAGATAGATAGATAGATAGATAGATAGATAGATAGATAGATAGATAGATAGATAGATAGATAGATAGATAGATAGATAGATAGATAGATAGATAGATAGATAGACAGATAGATATGTTGGTGCAAGGCAATCAACAATTGAAGTTTTTTTATGAAGAATTGAAGTCAAGGACTGAAGAAAAGATCAAGTTATGAAGCATGAAGGAAGTGCATATTGAGAAGATGAAGATGTGTACACATATGTACATTAATTTAGAGTTAGCTCACTTATACTTTTGATTAGTTATGAGCTTGTAAATGTTTGACTATATATACACGGGAAAATGTCGAGGAAAATAGGAGAGAATGTGTAAGAACAAGATTTGAGGAGAATTAGATGTCATTAGACACTTTAGAAGTGAGTAGGATCTCTCTCATCACTCAGATGTAAATTCTCACAAATGAAAAATGTTGCGCCCGATCTTTCTGAGTATTCTCCTTTTGTGCTTGATCATTTCAAGAATCCTTTTGTAGATGTCTGATTCCATAGTTAATGAGTCTATGGTTAAAGTTTGAAAGCCTAATTGTAAACATGCTGTGAGAATTATGAGTAGGAACATTCATATGTGAAGAAGTGGTGAGTGTTCTTTGAAACAAGCGCAATCTCGATGGTCAAAGAATTGATCATTTCTCACTGCACAGTGTAAAGTTTTGCACAAATGAGGAGTCAAAATCTAATTTGGAAGGTGAGCCATCTATGGCTAAAAGCATTTGCATAAATGGGTTCTAGTTTGAGAGAAGCAAGTGTTAGAAGTTAAAGGTGTCTGAATCGACTTTTCAAAAGAACAGTTTTAGACATAGGTGACTTGTTGAGATCATTTCTCAAGATTTACTGAGTCTTTTGGGATGATTTAACTTGGAGGATGTGTGCAAACTATAGGCAACACTTTGTGCAAAGTTTTATAAAAAACTTTACACATTTGATAAGTCAATGAGAGAGTTATGTGTAGCAGACTTTCTATAGAGTCATCTTCTTCACAATTTATCCAAAATTTTCATTATTGTTCATTGAGCCTCCAAATTGGTGAAGGTTTTGGGTTATTATTGATATAGAGGTGCTCTAATTTCAAGAGTAGCTTGTTCTTTTGGAGATTAATGGTGGTGTAAATTGCAAGCCTACACATTTGGCTCAAAGGAAGCATTAAAGTCCACACATACATGAAGAAGCATAGGAACATATCCTAGTGGTTATTTACCACTTTATCTCATTGTAAAAGTCAAATTGACTTGGAATCTTTTGTAATCACCTACCAAAGTGAGTCGTGGAAAAATTAGCTCATTTGATTGAAGGAATATCTCCTAACATGTAGGAGCTTGATCATAGGGAGCCAAAATATGAATTTGAATTCAAATCTCCACTCACTTCATATAAAAAATGAACTTGAAAAGTCGCGGTTAGCAGAGATCATTCTCGAGCCTCATTCTACTGAGTTTGAGTGTGTGTAAGGACTATACCATAGCCTACACCCCTCTACACCATTAGGCAATGTTATTCATGCGAATGGGATTGTATACAAATGCTAATTAATAGATACATTTACATCATTAATCTATGAGTTCTCTGTTAATCTACTCAAAAGTCTATCAACTTGTCAAGGGCATATCTCGGTCAATTCTTCACCAAATCAAGTGATTCAAAGCTTGTTGGATTCAGCTCAAAGTCATATACATGCCCTCAAAGTTTGAAGTGTTTCTATTCGGCCATTTCAGAGAAATCTGTGTCGAGGTGAACTCTAGTCATTTTCTACTACAGTCCTAAAAAGTCGGGGGTATAGCTAAACTTGCTAAATTGATTTCTCTTAGCATAGTTTATTATTTTTCATCATTTCACTTGCAAAGGGTAGCTTACTAAGCTAACTAAATACCCCTAGAAGGAATTTTATCAATTTCTACTATGCTGGTCACACTGAGCAAAACAGTCAGCAGGTGTCAAGACAAAAATAGAAAGTTTTCTTGAGTTTGTGAACTTCAAAGTTATCTGTTTTGGTTCAATCATTACACACATCACTTCCAAAGTACATAGGCCATTTTTTGGTGTTATTGAAAAGCTAAGAAGGTTTACTTATCAACTCTGAAGCAAAAGAGGGCTGGTACAAAGCAGGTTTAGCAGTACCTACTTAGTCTCTTGGAGCATCCATCCATCTATCCCAACAGTGGTATCAGAGCAATAGAGGTAAAATGGGAGATGGTTTTCCTTCATTTATTGATAAATTGGACAGGAACAACTATCAAGCTTGGTCTCTAAGGATGAAGACCTACCTACAAGGAAGGAGACTCTATGGATACATCTCAGGAGATGAGGAATTGCCCTCATTCAAAGCAAGAGGATTACCAACCAAGGAAGAACAAGAAAAGCTCAACACATGGTGTGCTAAGGATGCATTGGCAAGGCCTTATTTACTCAACTCCATCTCTGACTTTCTTTTGCCACATATCAGAAATTGTAAGACATCCCAAGAAACTTGGGAAACCTTGTCATCATATTTTTCCTCCAATACAAAGGCTAGGAAAAATCAGTTGTGGATTGAATTCACAACACTAAGGAAGAAACCTAAGCAAGCTGTTTCAGAATTTGTGACCAAGATCAAAGATGTTGCAGATCAGTTAGCAAGCATAGGAGAAGAGATTGAAGAAGAACAAATTGTAAGGCAAGTGATCAATGGAATCAAGGCTCATGACAAATGGGAAAGCTTCACCACTGCAATGGATCTCTACATGGACATGCACACTCCAGATCTTACAACTCTCATGGGACAACTATTTACACATGAAGCAAAGCTCACAAAAAATGGAGATACATCCAAAGGTAATAACTCTTCTGCCCTATACACTGATAAGAAGTCTAAGGATAAAGGCAAGAGCAAAAAGATGGAAGATGAAGGCTCTACCTCCCAAGCCAACTATGCAGGGAGAGGTAGATCTTCAAGAGGAAGGGGCAGAGGAGGTAAGCAAGGTAGGGGGAGACCCTATAACTCATCACCATGCAACATTTGTCATTTATCAAATCATACTACAGATGAGTGTTTCAAGAATTACAAAAATTAGAGAGGAAGAGGCTACCAAAGAGGTGGATACTCACAGTCAAGAGGAAGGTTCAATCATCACCAAGGCCACAACAACAGTTACAACAACAATTACAATGGCAACTAGCAAGGAGGATTCAAAACCAAAAAGGACTACAACAACTACACAGAGGAGCAGGATGACTCTCTTCTGATTATCAACAGTCAGGTACAAATGATGATCACCTATTCTACATTGATCAGGGTGCTCAAATCATGTGGCTGGCAATGTGGCACTACTCTCTGATCTTGAGGAACCAAAAGGTAAACATCAAGTCCAAACAGGTGATGATACAAAGCATTCAGTAGTTAAAGTTGGAAATGTTAAGACTTGTGATGGTAATCAGAATTTGTTGAGCAGGGTACTTTATGTACCAACCATTACCAAAAATTTGATGAGTGTTGGTCAGATTGTGGAGAAAGGTTTGCAGGTCAGATTCAATCGATATGGAGCATATGTGGAGGACCCAAGACATGGGTTCAAGAGGATTGCTAAAGGAGAAAAATCAGGTAGACTTTTTACTTTTGAGTTAGAAGATACAAAGAATATTGCATTATATAGTTATAAAGATCAAACACTTTCGGAGCTTGAGATTTGGCACAAAAGGTTAGGGCACATAGGAGAAAGAACCTTGAAACAAATGTGCAGGGACCAATGTGTGCTTGGGATACCTAATGTATCCAAGCAACATATGATTTACAAGTGTGGTGCTTGTCAATTTGGTAAGTCTCACAGGTTACCCTTCTCCAAGAAAGGACATATGCATGAAGACTACCTAGAGCTTGTACACACACATGTTTGGGGACCTAGCAAAGACCCCTCAGTCTCAGGATCAAGGTACTATGTGTCTTTCATTGATGATTATAGCAGATGGACTGTATTATACTTCATGAAGCACAAGGATGAGGTATTTAATTGTTTTAAGAAATATCTTGCATTAGTTGAAAACCAGACAGGAAGGAATTTGAAGAGGCTAAGGTCAGATGGAGGAGGTGAGTACTTCTCCAATGAATTTGAAGACTTCTTGCAGGACAGAGGCATCAAAAGAGAGATAACCACAAGGTATTCTCCTGAACAGAATGGGGTAGCTGAAAGAAGAAATAGGTTAATTGTTGAGACAGCTAGATCTATGCTTAATGAGAAGAAATTACCTAACTATCTATGGCCAGAGAGTGTTTCTACTGCCACTTACCTCATAAATAGGTTACCATCTAAGTCACTTGATGGTATGACACCCTATGAAGCATGGCATGGTAAGAGACCATCATTAGATCACTGAAAATATTTTGATGTGTAGCATATGTGCACATTCCTTCTCAGATAAGAGGTAAGCTAGACCCAAAGGCTGAAAAATGCATTTTCATTGGGTATGATTTAAATAAAAAAGGGTATAGGTTTTATAATCCTACCAATAAGGGATTTATGGTAAGCAGAGATGTGATCTTTGATGAAAATGATTCTTGGTATGAGAATGAATGCAGGAAGGTCAAACTATCCTATGATTTGGAAGAGGAATTTCCAAAACTTGCAAAGGAGGAACCTACTCAGAATGAAGACTCAAGTTCAGATGATGAAGACACTATCAACCTTGAAGAATTCAAGGCATGGAAGTCCAAGGGCAAAATGAAGATGAAGAAGTTTGAAGACATACCTGAATCATCAACTCAATCAATCAGAAGATCTCAAAGAGAAAGCAAGAAACCTATCAGATATGGGTATGATACATCTCTTGTTACTAAACATTCAATTTATCTTGCCAAAGATTTGTCAAATGAAGAACCAGGTTCATATGAAGAAGCAATAACCAAATCAGAATGGAAAGAAGCTATGGATGAGGAGATTGAAGCACTCAAGGAGAGTGACACATGGGAGTTAGTACCCAAGAAGGATTCTATGAAGGTAAAAGAATCCAGATGGATCTATAAGTTGAAAAGAAATTCTGATGGAACAATTAATAGGTACAAAGCTAGATTGGTAGCCAAGGGTTTTGCACAAACCCAAGGCATTGACTATGAAGAGACATTTTCTCTTGTGGCCAAGATGCCAACAATCAGAGTGTTGGTAAGTGTGGTTGCATCAAAGAATTGGAACATGACAGTACCAATTGGATGGCAAGAATGCTTTCTTGAATGGAAGGATTTCAGAAGAAGTTTATATGTCACAACCTCCTGGCTATGGATTGAAGCAGGCACCTAGGGCATGGAATTACAGGTTAACTACATACCTCCAAGACCAAGTTTTTGTCATGAGCAAGGCTGACACTTCTCTGTTCATTAAGAGAAGTAATTCAAAGGTAATATATCTCTGTGTTTATGTTGATGACATCATCATTACAGGTAATGATGTCAATGGAATCAGGTATATCAAAAGCCAGATGATGAAGGAGTTCAAGATCAATGATCTTGGTTTATTGAAGTATTTTCTAGGGCTTGAATTAGTTTACACTAATTCAGGGATATACATTACTCAGAAAAAGTATGTACAAGATATGTTGAAGAAGTTTCACTTGCAGGATGCTAAAGTAGCAAGCACTCCAATGGAGGTGAATCTAAAGCTAAGTGCCCATGAAGGTGATGAAGTCAAAGACATTACAGATTACCAAAGTTTGGTGGGTAGCTTGAACTATGCTACTCTTACAAGAATTGATATTGCATATGGAGTAAGTGTGCTAAGTCAATTTATGCACAAGCCAAGGATACCTCACTTAGAGGCTGCCAAGAGAATCTTGAAGTATCTCAAGGGTACAGAGAACCATGGTTTGTATTTCCCTTACACTTCAAATATTGATATCAAAATTTATTCAGATGCAGATTGGGCAGGATGCAAGGATGATAGGAGGAGCACTTCTGGATATGTTTCCTTTGCAGGTGACAAACCAATTTCATGGTCTTCAAAGAAGCAACCTACTCTTGCTTTGTCTTCCACAGAGGCAGAGTATAGAGGATTGGCTAATTCCACACAAGAAGCAATTTGGATTAAACTTTTGTATACAGAATTGGGATTGTATACTAGGTCACCAATTATCTTTGGAGATAATACAAGTTCTCTTCACCTTGCAGCTAATCCTATTTATCATGCTAGGACCAAACATATAGAGGTTCATTACCATTATGTGAGAGAGAAATTGATAAGCAAGGACATTCAACTTACCTATGTATCAACAAACATGCAATGTGCAAATTTGTTGACTAAAGCTTTGGATGGAACAAAACTTTGCAGGTTCAAATCCATGATTGGATTGCAGGATATACTTGAAGATTGAAGATGTAGACTTAAGCCAAAATGTTTGGCTTGAGGGGGAGCTGTTGGTGTAGATTGCAAGCCTACACATTTGGCTCAAAGGAAGCATCAAAAACTACACATACATGAAGAAGCATAGGAACATATGCTAGTGGTTATTTACCACTTTATCTCATTGTAAAAGTCAAATTGACTCTTCTGTAATCACCTACCAAAGTGAGTCGTGGAAAAAGTAGCTCATTTGATTGAAGGAATATCTCCTAACATGTAGGAGCTTTATCATAGGGAGCCAAAATTTGAATTTGAATTCAAATCTCCACTCACTTCATATAAAAAATGAACTTGAAAAGTTGCAGTTAGCAGAGATCATTCCCGAGCCGCATTCTACTGAGTTTGAGTGTGTGTAAGGACTATACCATAGCCTACACCCCTCTACACCATTAGGCAATGTTATTCATGCCAATGGGATTGTATACAAGTGTTAATTAATAGATACATTTACATCATTAATCTCTGAGTTCTCTGTTAGTCTACTCAAAAGTCTGTCAACTTGTTAAGGGCATATCTCGGTCAATTCTTCACCAAATCAAGTGATTCAAAACTTGTTGGATTCAGCTCAAAGTCATCTACATGCTGTGAAATTTTGAAGTGATTCTATTTGGCCATTTCAGAGAAATCTGCATCGAGGTGAACTCTGGTCATTTTCTGCTACAGTCCTAAAAAGTCGGGGGTATAGCTAAACTTGCTAAATTGATTTCTCTTAGCATAGTTTATCTTTTTGCATCATTTTACTTGCAAAGGGTAGCTTACTAAGCTTATTAAATACCCCTAGAAGGAATTTTATGAATTTCTACTGTGTGGGTCACACTGAGCAAAACAGTCAGCAGGTGTCAATACAAAAATAAAAAGTTTTCTTGAGTTTGTGAACTTCAAAGTTATCTGTTTTGGTTCAATCATTACACACATCACTTCCAAAGTACATAGGCTATTTTCTGGTGTTATTGGAAAGCTAAGAAGGTCTAATTATCAACTCTAAAGCAAAAGAGGGCTGGTACAAAGCAGGTTTAGCAGTACCTACTCAGTCTCTTGGAGCATCCATCCATCTATCTCAACAATTAACACTCTCCATCAGTGGTATCAGAGCAAGAAGTCTCAAAATTGAAGAAAGGAGGATCTCGACTACTGCAGTCATAAAAAATTCAACATCTGAAGATTCAAAAGGTGAAAGCTTGAGAGTAAAGATTGAGAGCAAACCTTGAGAAGGAGGCCATACGACATCAAGGAAGACAAAAGGAACATCATTCAAAGTAAAGGTAACCTTATTCCTCATAAAGCTAGAAGGTATTAATATACAGGTGAAGAAAGGATGGGAGATTCTCTTCAAATAGAGAAACTGGATAGAGAAAACTATCGAACATGGTCAATGAGGATGGAAGCTCATCTTATGAGCAAAGACTTGATAGGTTATATCATAGGTGAAGAAGAAAAGCCTCAGTTCAGATATCCTAGTGTTCCAACTAGGGAGGAATTATCAGATTTGAAGACTTTGATGAAGAAAGATGCTCAAGCTAGGAGCATTATTTACATGGCAGTCAATTGTTGGAATCAATATCCTATTGGTCAAACAATGTCCTTATAGATCTTTTTGGTCAAATCATATAGCATCTAATAAACTCAGATATAGTCCTCTAAGAGAAAATGACGACGGGCGCACTTATTCCTTGTATACCCAACAGCGTGGGTAGAGTGGATAGCACAGCGAATTCTGTACTTAATGTCCCGAGTTCGAATCCTCTTGATAGCAGTACACGAGGAACTTTTTCTTTTGTTTTATTAAAACACAAGCGAAGACAACGGACAGACATGTTCGCGAAGAGATTTATTTTATCTACGAACGGGTTTGATTTATTATCGCGATCGTAGGATTGAAAGAGCTTTCTGCTTTATTATATGCTTTTCAAGATACCAACAATAGTATAAAAGAAGCACTTTGGGTCACTTCTATTCATCCTTCACCTAGGATCAACACAAGCTTTAGAGCTTGGACCTCAGTAGAGGTGGTGTTTCTTCTAGCACATGGGGCAGCCATGGTGCTAACTTGAAGCATGTTGAGGAGCAGCTATGGAGTTCTTCTTGGTGATTCTTCTTGAAGAAGATGAAGGGTATGCTAACACTCTAGCTCATGGAGAGGAGGTTATCTCTTGTTCATGGCAAGAAGACTTGGTCATTAGCAGCTTGATGGTGAGGATCGCCCATCTACAGGATGTATTTGAAGATCATCTTCTACAGGAAGATATTAGGTTGAAGATTGTCTTCTACAAGAAGATATCTGGCTACTTCAAAGACATTGGATGGAGTTTAACATAAGATTCACATCTTATGTTAAAGTATTCAGGTACATATTCTCTTTATGCACACAGGTACTACTTGAAGTTTATGGAGGCTGTGGCGTTCATATCAGAAGGAGTCCTATTCGGCATAGGTACAAGAGAATCAGTACTTATATGCTTTATGCATATTTTTATGAGGTGTTTAAGAAGGTGTGTTCACATGAGTTTGAGGATTTCCGTTCACACTGATCCTTCCTCTTTCAGTCACTCATATTCACTCTTCTATAACCTATAAGGTCACACATCTCATGTATATTCAGATTACTGCCCACACATCTGAATATGTTTGTTACATTGTACATTCACTCATTCATCCATTTCTCATCACATAGAGTGGTTGAGAGATATGCTCCCACATTGTACATTGAACATTGGTATATATGATACTATGAGTAAGCGCTGGTTTACGTAACACCTTACACATGACGTCTATTCTTTCTCTATCTTTATCTCATCATTTGTATGATTAAGTTGTGGTATGTTCATGTTTTGTCAATATGGAAGATTGCTAGAATTAATGTTGTATATATACTGGACCTATGGAACCATGGACCTATGACATGAGCCTAAGGGCCTACCTCACTTCCAACATTTGGTATCAGAGCACTAAGGTTTTGGTTACAGAACTTTAGATCTTTGGCATCAATGCATTAAGGCTCATTCATAATCCCAGGTTCCTAGACTTCCAGATTTACAACATATGATTTGAAAGCATCTTCTAACATTTGACATTTGACATACACACTTAATCTAGATGAGTAGAGATTTGAGAATTAGACAATTCAGTTACATGTGTATTCAACAGTGTGGAGTATGAAGTTGATGATCTGTTAGCAGCCGAATATTTTTGGAAGAGTATGCAAATACTTTACAAAAGTATTGTTTGAAGACCCAGAATTGATGAAGAGAAGACTACTTCAAATTCAAGGAAGAACAATGGTTTAGAGAAGATGAAGAAATCAGATCAACATCAAATCACAGGTATCACTTTCTACTATCAGATTATCATTTGCAGGTCATATCTTAGAAGAGCAGTTATGAAGAGATTTGAAGAAATTCAAGGAGTGCTTTTATACGCTTTCATCATTTGAAAGTTAAAGGCTACATCAAAACAGGTATCTAGAGGTTTTTCTAGAGAGTTTTGAGAAATCTCTTTCATGGCAAGAAAGTTCATCTAAGAAGACAAGTGCAGAGATGAGATGAGTTTTTTCAGCCAATTTTCTATTGTAAGTTGGTTGGATATAAAGGTACAAATGTATCTAGAGAAGGTAACTCTAGAAGGGCAATTCATCATTCAGACAAACGATTGGTGAATTTAGTCGATTCAGACATTTGAAGCAGAATTTTGATTCAGAGATATGAGGAGATGAAAAAACATGTTTCTATATTCAACTTCCATTTATATACCATGTTTGTTTTATCTCTTACTCTAAGCATTAGAGGAAGAGAAAAGTTCATTTGAAGAGGTCAAGAGTGTTTGCTACTTCAAGATGAAGAGAACGAAAGGTATGGAAGAGAAGTTTGAAGATGTTGACATCATCAGGTGGAAGAAAGATGCAGAAGAAGAAAGTCCATCATTTCCAAAAGAAAAGTAAGGCTTCCTTTTCTCATATATTTTCCATATACTTTTCCTATTTTATCCTCTACATCCAAAGACAAGTCTACGAGAACATCTTGTTTAAAGAAGAAGCAGTTTCTTGTTTTGCATTACACTTGGTCATGATTTAGTAGATTTGACAAAGAATTGCATTGAGAGAAAGAAAAGCAGCAGATATATGTTTTGACTCATATGTATATGAGTTATGAAGCTTTTAAGCAGGCAGCTTATATGTTCCCTCAAAGAATTCTTGGAATGTCAATACAGAGCTACTTGATATATGACAAGTTGCAGAGAAGTATATTTCTTCTTTATCTAACTCTCAAGGTAAAAGAGTTTTTTGTAGCAGATGTTGAAGACTTGGGTTGAGGTTTTATGTGTGGAAAAGGTTACCTCATACTCAGTATTTTCAGAAACTTCAGAAAATTCAGAATCTTGTTGATGTACCAGTCAGTTGAAGAATCTACTTTCTATGATTGTCTTGATTTTTTGGATACATGCTTGTATTCAAAAAGGTGTTCCATTAGATCCTATCACTTGATTGAAAAGTGGAGTTAGCCAAAAGAAAATCAAGCAGGTACTATCACATTTCACCCGGGTAAAATATGAAAGTTATGAAGTATCAACTTGCAACTTTTGGAGTTCTCAAGGTGAGAAGTTTGTCCACTTATGGTTCAAGTAAGAATTGCAGATTCCTTGAAGGAATTGTTTGAAGAAAAGTTTTACAACTTTTTGAGAAGCATGGACACTTGGAGACATTCAGGTAAACAAATCAAACATTCAGTCTTGAAGGTTTGATAAGAGCAGATTCTACACAGGAGAGATCATTGATCTTGAATAGATCTTGTATGATCTTGAGTATTTATGATTCAGTTGTCTATCCTTTGTTTGTGAAGATTCTTAACATTGGAGAAGTAAGTCAAAGATTCAGATTCTATCAGATTTGTGTGGCAAAAAGAAGATACTTGTTATGTTACAGAAGATTATGGATCCTAAACTTTTGTTTCAGATACAAGTATGGATTACTGAAGATCAGATTTATTGAAAGAAGGAAGACGTTCCACATTTCATAAAGTCTGATATACTTTGAAGAATACTGGATACTAGTGTTAAATCATCCAGGGGGGTGATGAAACATGAAGACTTATTTTCAGCCATATGTAAAAGAATGCAAAGTCATACCTACAAGTATTCCTATTTCACGTATTCCTATATTTCCTTTGTCAGGTTCTCTTTATGTTCCAGCTTTGAAAGAAGAAGGAAGAAGAAGAATGTTTGGAGAAAGTTCCTGTTTAGGAGAAGGTTCCAAAATTCTATTGAAGAGAAGCTTGATATTTCAGAAAGGTATATTTCAAAAGTGCACACATATATGTTTATACCAAGTTCTGAAGGAAAGAGGTATGAAGGATTTAAAGGATGAAGACATGATGACATCATAGATTTTTTGACTCAGATTTCAATTGAGTTGAGTTGATTTGACTTGAGTACAGTCAGAGATGAACCAGCAGTGTTCATAATGCACTAAGTTGTGAGTTGTAAATCACAGTTCCAGGATTCAGTTCCTGATTTTGTTTAGTGTATTAACATGACACAGCAGAAGTACGTTGAGAAACCTTTTTTTGGTAAATGCAAAAATCTAGATCCAGTGTATGTTTTCAGGTTTTTGAAGACAGGAGATAGCAAGTTCAGAGACAATTCATGCTATATTTGTTGTCAAGCAGTGATTGCTTGATGTATACACTATTGAATATCTAGTTTGCATATTTTCTCAGGTATTATGGTTCATATTCAACAAGGTCAAGTTTTTTGAAGGAAAGTCAAATTCAGTTTTGAAGAAGACTTTTGAAGAACAAGTTCTGAAGTGTTCGAAGTACAAGCTTGAAGCTTGTGATAGTTTGTAGCTTGTGACAATTTGCAGATCCAGTCCAGATTGTACCAATATGACATTGCAGGGGGGATTGTTGGAATCAATATCCTATTGGTCAAACAATGTCCTTATAGATCTTTTTGGTCAAATCATATAGCATCTAATAAACTCAGACATAGTCCTCTAAGAGAAAATGACGACGGGCGCACTTAACGTATCTAGAACTCTTTCTACTCCTTGTATACCCAACAGCGTGGGCAGAGTGGATAGCACAGCGAATTCTGTACTTAATGGCCCGAGTTCGAATCCTCTTGATAGCAGTATGCGAGGAACTTTTTCTTTTGTTTTATTAAAACACAAGCGAAGACAACGGACAGACATGTTCGCGAAGAGATTTATTTTATCTACGAACGGGGTTGATTTATTATCGCGATCGTAGGATTGAAAGAGCTTTATGCTTTATTATATGCTTTTCAAGATACCAACAATAGTATAAAAGAAGCACTTTGGGTCACTTCTATTCATCCTTCACCTAGGATCAACACAAGCTTTAGAGCTTGGACCTTAGTAGAGGTGGTGTTTCTTCTAGCACATGGGGCAACCATGGTGCTAACTTGAAGCATGTTGAGGAGCAGCTATGGAGTTCTTCTTGGTGATTCTTCTTGGAGAAGAAGAAGGGTGTGCTAACACTCTAGCTCATGGAGAGGAGGTTATCTCTTGTTCATGGCAAGAAGACTTGGTCATTAGCAGCTTGATGGTGAGGATTGCCCATCTACAGGACGTATTTGAAGATCATCTTCTACAGGAAGATATTAGGTTGAAGATTGTCTTCTACAAGAAGATATCTGGCTACTTCAAAGACATTGGATGGAGTTTAACATAAGATTCACATCTTATGTTAAAGTATTCAGGTACATATTCTCTTTATGCACACAGGTACTACTTGAAGTTTATGGAGGCTGTGGCGTTCATATCAGAAGGAGTCCTATTCGGCATAGGTACAAGAGAATCAGTACTTATATGCTTTATGCATATTTTTATGAGGTGTTTAAGAAGGTGTGTTCATATGAGTTTGAGGATTTCCGTTCACACTGATCCTTCCTCTTTCAGTCACTCATATTCACTCTTCTATAACCTATAAGGTCACACATCTCATGTATATTCAGATTACTGCCCACACATCTGAATATGTTTGTTACATTGTACATTCACTCATTCATCCATTTCTCATCACATAGAGTGGTTGAGAGATATGCTCCCACATTGTACATTGAACATTGGTATATATGATACTATGAGTAAGCGCTGGCTTACGTAACACCTTACACATGACGTCTATTCTTTCTCTATCTTTATCTCATCATTTGTATGATTAAGTTGTGGTATGTTCATGTTTTGTCAATATGGAAGATTGCTAGAATTAATGTTGTATATATATTGGACCTATGGAACCATGGACCTATGACATGAGCCTAAGGGCCTACCTCACTTCCAACATTTGGTATCAGAGCACTAAGGTTTTGGTTACAGAACTTTAGTTCTTTGGCATCAATGCATTAAGGCTCATTCATAATCCCAGGTTCCTAGACTTCCAGATTTACAACATATGATTTGAAAGCATCTTCTAACATTTGACATTTGACATACACACTTAATCTAGATGAGTAGAGATTTGAGAATTAGACAATTCAGTTACATGTGTATTCAACAGTGTGGAGTATCACTTCCAACATCAATGACTACTTGCTACCTCACATTAGATGCTTGAAAGTTCAAGTGATATATGGAATGCTTTGGAGGAGCATTTCCAAAACACCACAAAGTCAAGGAAGGCATCTTTGTGGGCAGAGTTTACCACATTCAAGAAGAAGGCCTCTCAATCCATCTCAGATTATGTAACAAGAATGAAGGACATTGCAGATGCATTAGGAGCAGTGGATGAAGATATTGAGGAGGATAAATTGGTAAGGCAAATACTCACAGGATTAAGAGGTGATGACAAATGGAAGCCATTCATTTTGTCTACTGAATTATCACTAGATCATTTTACTCCTGATTTGAATCAGTTGCTAGGACACATGCTAACCTTTGAGCAGGATGTCAAAGGTGAAGGTGATAAAAGTGCAGGTCAAGCAATGTATTCAAAGGATAAGAAGAAGAATAGCAACGGGAAGCAACAAAAAAATGAAGATGAAGGTACAACTAGCCAAGCTAACTTCCTAAGAGGAAGAAGAGGTGGCAAAGGTAGAGGAAGAGGCAGGAGTAATAAAGATAGAGTCAAAGCTTTCTGGATGTGTGGTAAGACAAATCATTTAGCTAATGATTGTTGGCATAATACTCAGAATAATGGTGGATATAATCAGAACTTTAATCCAAGAGGAAGAGGTGGCAGAAATCAAAGAGGTAATTTCAGAGGTAGAGGTAGTAGAGGTTACTTTGGAAGAAATGCAGGTAGAGGATTCCAAAGTCAACAATACAACAATACCTACTACAATTATGCTTCAGATCAGAAGGAGGATTCAACATTGATAATGAATGCAACTTGTGAAAGGCAAAGTGAAGACCAAAGAGTCTTCTACATTGACTGAGGGTGTAACAATCACCTGAGTGGAAACATAGCTTTGATGTCTGATTTGGAGAATTAGGTAACTAATCATGTAGTTCAAACAGGTGACAATACAAAGCACAATGTGAAGTCAATTGGATCAGTGAAGGCCAAGGATGGAAGTACTCTCTTGAGTAAGGTTTTGTATGTTCCTACAATTCCTAAGAATCTGATAAGTGTAGGACAAATTGTTGAAAAAGCTTATGAAGTTAGGTTCACTAATGAAGGAGTTTTTGTAGAAGACCCTAGCAAGGGGTATAAACAAATTGTTTCAGGAAAGAAAGAAGGAAGATTGTTCACATTGAAGGTTCAAGGTAATGTTGGTCATGCCTTGTTCACTTATGGAGGACATAGGATCTCTGAGTCAGATCTTTGGCACAAAAGGCTTGGACATTTCAATGAAAGAGGTATCAAAGATATGGTTAACAATGGTTCAGTGCTTGGATTGCCTAATGTTGCAGGTCAACATATGACATACAGATGTGAGGCATGTCAATTAGGTAAGGCTCATAAGCAATCTTATTCCAAGCATGGTTTTATGTATTCAGAGAAGCTTGAGTTGGTACACACAGATGTGTGGGGACCATCAAAGGATTTCAGTATCAATGGTTCAAGGTATTATGTGATTTATGTTGATGATGCTACAAGATGGATCACTATCTATGTGATGAAAGATAAGTCAGAGGTATTCAATACATTCAAACATTATCATGTGTATGCAGAGAGAATTACAGGTCAAAAGTTGAAGAGACTAAGGTCAGATGGAGGGGAGAGTATTTCTCTAATGAGTTCAGTGATTACTTGTGGAATGCAGGTATAAAAAGGGAAATTACTTGCAGGTACTCTCCTCAATAGAATGGTGTAGTAGAAAGGAGGAATAGAACTCTTGTTGAGTTTGCAAGATCCATGATGAAGGAGAAAAATTGCCCAAATTATTTGTGGGCTGAGGCTGTAAATACAGCTACATATTTGGTCAATAGATTACCATGTAAAGCTTTGCAGGGTATGACACCATATGAGGCATGGTGGGGTAAGAGACCTACTCTAGATCATTGCAAAGTATTTGGTTGTTCGGCATATGCATATGTACCATCTCAATTAAGGTACAAATTGGAACCTAAAGCTGAAAAATATGTATTCATTGGATATGACGATAAGTAGATGGGATATAGGTTGTGGAGTCCATCCACAAAACAATTCCTTGTATCAAAGGATGTTACATTTGATGAGCGAGGTGCTTGGTATGCAGGTAAAATTAATTTTATGCAGGTGATGAAGAAGTTGTGAATCAAAAGAAAGGTAAATCAAAGGTTCATATATTTGATGAAGAGGAGAACAATGAAGTACAGGTTGAAGTTGAAGAAGTGCCAAGGTTTGATCCAAAATGTGATGAACGAGAAACCTCAAGGAGTGGAGAACTCAGAAGGTCATCAAGACACAAATGACAACCTACAAGGTATAGCTATGACACTTCTTTTTTGGATACAAAAGCTTATGCTTATATGGTGATGGCAGATGAAGACCCTTGTACATATGAAGAGGCAAAAGGTAAGGAAAATTGGGAGAAGGCTATGCAGGAAGAGTATGATGCATTGATGGAGAATCAAACATGGGATTTGGTTCCTAGACCAAATAGTCAGAAGATTATTGGATGCAAATGGGTCTACAAGACAAAGAGATTTGCAGATGGAAGTGTGTCTAGGTATAAAGCTAGACTTTTTGTGAAAGGGTTTGCTCAGACATATGGTATAGATTATGATGAAACCTATAGTCTTGTGGCAAAGATGACAACCATCAAGACACTTATAGCCATTGCTGCACGTAAAGGTTGGAAATTATGTCAATTAGATGTGAAGAATGCTTTTTGAAATGGTTATATTTCAGATGATGTTTTCATGGAGCAACCAGAAGGATTCAGATTTGAAGGGTATCCATATCATGTGTGCAAGCTCAAGAGAGCTTTGTATGGTTTGAAGCATGCCCCAAGGGAATGGAATTATAGACTTGTGAAGTTCTTAAAAGAACTTGGATTCCAAGTATCTAAAGCAGATAGTAGCTTGCTTGTCAAAGCAAGTGAAGATGGGTTTATTTACATGTGCATATATGTTGATGATATAATTCTTACAGGTACAACTGAGAAAGGCATTCAAAGCCTAAAGAAGCAAATGGAGAAAGAGTTCAAAATCAGTGACTTGGGAGACTTGTCATATTTCTTGGGAATGGAGATATCATACACTCAACATGGAGTGTATGTAACTCAAGAAAGGTATTTGAAAAACTTGTTGATCAAGTTTAAGATGAATGATTGCAGGGTAGCACCTACTCCAATGGAGGTGAATCATAAATTGAGCAGATATGGTGGAGAAGAGTTCAAGGACATGAAGCTATATCAAAGTTTGCTTGGTATTCTAATCTATGCTACATCAACTAGACTTGACTTGTCATATGTAGTGGGAGTATTGTCTCAATTCATGCATTGTCCTAGGAAAGAACATTGGATTGCAGGACAAAGGGTGTTGAGATACATTAAGGGTACACTCAAAGAAGGTTTGTATTATGGTTTTACATCAGATACAAACATCAAGATCTATAGTGATACAGATTGGGCAGGTAATCCTGATGATAGGAGATCAACTTATGGATACTTGTTTTATGTGGGAGATAAGTTAATTTCTTGGTGTTCAAAGAATCAACACACAGTTGCTTTATCATCCACACAGAGGCTGAGTACAAAGGTATGGTGGAAGCTGCAAAGGAAGTGATATGGCTTAAGACTCTTATGAAGAGTTTTGATATCATTCAGAGTACACCCACTATTCATGGAGATAACATGAGTTCATTGTATTTAGCTGCTAATCCTGTTTTTCATACCAGGACTAAACATATTGAGATTCAGTATCAATTTCTAAGAGAGAAGGTGATGGATAAGGAGATTGAAGTAATACATACTTCAACAAAAGATCAGATAGTTGATATGCTAACCAAAAGCTTGGATGGACCAAAGCTACATAGATTCAAAGACATGGCAGGTATAAAGAAGATAGAGAAAACCTAAATTGATGATTGAGGAGGAGCTGTTGGTGCAGCGCAATCAACAATTGAAGCTTTTTATGAAGAATTGAAGTCAAGGAATGAAGAAAAGATCAAGTTATGAAGCATGAAGGAAGTGCATATTCAGAAGATGAAGATGTGTACACATATGTACATTAATTTAGAGTTAGCTCACTTGTATATGTGCTTGTAATGCTCCGCCCACTCACCCAAAAAGTGTAATCCAGTCACCTAAAGAGACATGCATGTAGCCTCCTCCCTATATATATATATATATATATATATATATATAGAGAGAGAGAGAGAGAGAGAGAGAGAGAGAATAAACGCTTGCAAAATATACTACGTTAACATTCTATTCTTACAAGCGTACTTTAAAATGTCTTTGTCTGGTAATTAACAAATTAACAATTAAAAATTAATTCAAAACTTTAATCTTTAACTATTAAAATTAATATTCCAGCATGCAAAAATCAAGCATAATCACAAAACGAGTGAGACTGACCAAGAACATAAGACCATATTCAGAAAAAACCACTTACCTATTCTTTGTTAAATAGGAAGCGGTGTATAAATTGGACAAACATTAGGTGGGACCTCAAATTCAATGACATATGGCATCCACTCATTGAGAACAAGAAATATGTACTGATGTGGCAAATGCTTCATTGAGGAATATGGACTAATGTCAAAGCCAACAAAATTTGTGAGGCTTCTCCTTGGTGTAAAGGGTGTTTCAATCGTAGACAAGACATAGGGCACCTCTTCTTCTCGTGTCCTAACAGCCACATGTTTTGGAAGTCTATGAGAGATATTCTCTCATTACAAGCTCAGTGCAACTGGAAACAATTCCTCATTGGAGAAGCGATTGGCTGCTCTGCCCCTTTATGGAATGCCATTAGGGAAGTTCTCTGGAAAATATAGAAGGAGAGATGTGCTACAAACTTCGCCAACAACTCAAAAGCATGAAAGAATCACCAACTATAAGAAGTATCCACCCTTGAGACATCATACAATTTTTCTTTTAGAGAAAAACAAGTTACATAGCAGATGGGCCCCTCATGAGGGGGACGAGAAGCTGATCAGTTTGATGTACAGATAGATTTGAAGTTTTACCTTGTAATGCCTTCGGTCCTACACAAAGAAGAAGTCTTTCCTGGATCTATGGGATAAGGGGGATCCCATGGGCACTATGACCCGCTCTTTTGTATATTTGTTCTTTTAATAGAGTAGGCATGCGCTGAACTTCCCCTTCTTTTTCTAAATAGCATAAGATCATTTATTTCTTATACACTTGCACCAAAAACTCCAAAATTGAGAGTAACAAAAAAAATGCTTTCATCATTACCTCCATCGTGTATATAGTATTCCCCAAAATCTACAATTGCATTTGTTACACATTCAACATTGAAGGTTTAAAGCAGGATGCAAGAAGCTAAACTCAAAATCTTGTAGCATGCATCCAAAGAAAAAGAACAGACAATCGAATTTCATTCCCCGTTTCCAGAAAAAGACATTGTAACTTCTGAAGTATGACTCAGCCATGAGTATAAAGATGAAACTTGCTATTTCCCTTGAGTTCCTTCATCTTCAATGGAATCCAGTATCTACAAAAGGGACAACCATCACACATCCATCATCATACCTAGATCTAAGGAATGATTGATCATGTGAAAACAAGGCATGCCATAGCTTTGTCATATTAAGTAGAACATACCCTTGACAATCTCCCACTTGAGACCTTCCATAAGTATATGCTCCCAAAGACATCACCAAGAAGATGAGATCCACTAGTTGTACAAGCATGACGTCTAACTATCTAGGGTTGAGCAATTCCACATATGCGAATGGAACAAAAAAAGTTCTTTACCTATGTATTATGTGTTCCTCAATGATATTTACACGAAATTTTGATATCAATATTCATAAGTTGATTAATGATCAATCAAGATTTCTACACTCATGCTTTTAGTGAGTCCCTAAATAAAATGGACAATGCCAGCATTGTTGAAATTCTAGTGTAGATGAAACTTAGATAGAATGCCCAACATGGTCATTGATAATTATGTACTAATGATAAATACTCTCTACCTAGGCACATCGCTTGAGAGATGACATACAATTCTTTTAGGAAAAAATCTACCCGATTATAGAACATTTGTCAATCCGCATGTGGCTTGTCTCGTTGTCCTTCCTAGTACAATTAATTGTGTTTTCTAAGTAATGTAGGGTCAAGATTAATTCAAACAATGAAGGATCATATCAATGAGTGCAGTTGGTTGTCCTGACTATTTCATGTTTATATTGCCTTCCAAAGGCAACCCTCAATGATTGAGATGAAATGCTTGCCTTTCCAAAACATATCACAATGCGCTTTAAAGCATATCACAATGCTTGCCTTTCCAAAACAGAAATCTAGGTGTCAAAGGAACTCTATTACCCCTTTACATTCGAAATTGGGAGATCCATAACTAGAAAGTACGTCAAGTGAATGGAATGAAAATTTCTTTTTACAAAACAAGGAATGATTAAATATGGATAAGCAGATTGTAAAGAGATGGGAGGAGAGAGATACTTAATTCATAGTTGAGAGATACTATAAAGGGAAAAAAGACGTTTTGGAAAAATAATTGAGCTTTGCGAGCAGGCAGATTCGGCCTTGCACAGAGAATTAGAACTATGATTGTTAATGGTATCTTATGCATGTGGATAATGGTCCTCTTCGGACAACACCATCGCAAATAAGAAGCATCTTCGCAATAGGCCACAAAATCAAGGTGGTTTGGATTGGTCGAAGAAGGAGGTTTGGATTGGTTTGAAGATAAAGCTTCATTGAAAACACCGTGAAAAGTACCCTCGCTTCATACACCATAGGGTGTTTGCTTTTGAGAATAACACGATCCTGTATGAATGGGCCTCAATGAGGGGGATAAAAAGGCTTCATGTCAATCTAAATAAGAGATGATGTCTGGATTGGTTGATTTTTAGGTTGGGTCTTATGTTCCAATCCCTTTAGCATCCCTTCATTGAGGCAAAAAAATCAGTTCTTATGTGGCAAATCCTCCACCACAAAATTTGGACCAATGTAAAAGCTAACAAAATTTGCGAAGCCCCTCCGTAGTGTAAATGATGCCTTCATGGAAATGAGGACTTGGGACAAGTCTTCTTTTCTTGCCCCAAATCAATGTCAATCTAGAGCGTCCTTGAGGAGATCATGTTACTGCAAGGATAAATCAACTTGAAGCAAGCACTATTGGGTGAAGTGATCGGTTGTTCCTCATCACTATGGAATGCTATCAGAGGAGAGGCCATTTGGAAGATCTAGAAAGAGAGGTGTGCCACCAACTTTGGTAGCCCTCCTAAAGAATGTTCGTTCAAGAAACTTCTTTTCTTTTTAGGCAAAAGATCTTCCAATTGAAAAAGCCCCCACCTTTCAAGCATCATAGAGTGTTTTTCGTGGAGAGCAACAAGATTAAAAGGAAGTGGTCCCCTATGAGTCCCATGGTGCTAGCCCATTCACTTGTAAAATTGTTCTTATATTATATTGAAATTTAAGCTCATTGACCTCTGGCATCCTCTCGTTGATAATAGAAAATTAGTTCTTATGTGGTGAATCCTCCACTAGGGGATTTGTACCAATGTACAAGCTAATAAAAACTATGGGGACCCTTAGTGGTGTAAGTTTACTGGGTTCTCCAACCTCCCTCTTTTATGGTTTAATTCTATGATACAAGATTTCAGTTTCTTACGTATTTTTTAAGATTTTTTTATTGTCTCGTCATATTTTCATTTGTGCAAGCGAACTATCGATCAATAAAATCATTAATATCAACAAGAGCTTCAGTAACTTTGAGAATTTCTAGGGAGCTATTCTTTGTAATAGTATCATTCGTGTGTTATACAATGATCGTACTCCATCACATTTTTCCATCACTTCGAAATAAATGTACCTGACCCAAAATTAAGAGGCTTGAATGGACTCAATAAATCAAAAGTTCATCTCTACGCGTAAAACAGAATCTGCATTGCGATGTTTTGAGATCGTGTAAACTCAGGCGATATGCGGAAGGAACGCATCCACGGCTGCACAGAGCTATCCTATTGCTTTCCATATTATTTCTCAAACAGAACGGTTGAAATAAAATTTCGAGTTGAACCTTTTTCTTTTAACCGGAAGAGTATAGCTTCGGTTGATCAAAAAACCTCAATGAATGCACTCAAATAAGCATAGATAATAGATTATACTGAAGACTATTGAAGTCTGTTCAGTGTAAGTCCCAAACTAGTTCATGTATATGATGACGAAACTATATTGGAAATGAGATGGTCATGAACACCATTGATCCATTATTCCATTCTTCGTATAAGTTAATGAATCTCACAAATCGAGGACGAGAGAGAGAAGGGGGGGGGGGGGGGGGGGGGGGGGGGGGGGGGGGGGTGTTAGAACATATAAAATTGTAGGAAAGCTGGCATGAGGACCGTATATTATTCGTTGTGGATGCCGCTACAAGGGAGGCAGCATCTGACGGAAGCTTGCTGCATATGTAGGATGCGCCATTGAAGCCCAACAAGCTGAGTAAGGCGGTGCTGGTGGGTTGCTCCCAACAACGTAGCTTAAGCTCTCAATCCTTTGACAAAAGCATGATGCATGGAGCTTCCGTTCCTGTTCATTACAGCTTGATTCCTAGATTTCCAGATATACCACAAAATGTGACCCCTCGAGATGTTCCACAATACAAACTAAAACTCATTACAAGAACCAAGAAAAGTTTCCTTGTAGCTCAAAGTGATCTTCATCCTTTGGCAAATGGGTTGCAGAACATTCCAGAAAGATTGAGCATGCTTGCAACTGAAAAACAAGTGGGGAGGTCCTCCTCAATGCCACAAAACACACATACACCATCATTAACTACATATTTCATGGCTTTGGAACCACACTAGACTCGTTGTGTAGAATACGCCACATCAGAAAAGAGTGTTTGATGTTGTATGGGAGGTTCCAAAGACTCAAAAACCCCTGTTGCCATTGCTTAGCATTCCAATTAAGCTTCCATCTCCTGTCCAGTTTACGAAGAAGCAAGTTAAAAATGCCTCTATTCTTTCTGAATCTGTTCAGCATGTCCTGGGCAATCCCCTCAGCATGACAGACTTCCTCTAGGGTTAGAGAGATAACCTCTTTTCTAGCATGTCTTTGAGAAGCAATAAGACCTACAAACAACGAGAAGATAGATCACACATTTGAGCGATCTGCTCAGAAGGCATTACCTCATCCCTAGTTGAAAGATCTCTCTAGCTAGAAAAACCTTGATTACAATATTTATGTTCCTTAATCCCCAAATTGCCATTGCTCCATAGTGAGATCCAACCTGTCCATATGCTCTCCGGTAGAAAAAAGGTCCTTATAAAGAAAAAAAATGTAGCATTAGGATTACAATTCTTCTTAGCCTCCATCCAAGAGTGCCATAACCTACAAGTAAGAGTGTTGCCAATAGGGGAGTAAGTATGAGGTTTGAAACTAAAATATCCCAAAGATTATGCCTTTTCGAGGCTTTCTAAGATAAGTAGAATTTATCTAAGTTTCTATTAATAAGCAGTGCCCAGAAATCCTTGGAGTCTATCGATTTGGCTATCCATTCGGCTACGAGGTTGGTAGCCATTTTAATAGGGCAAAAAATTCCCAAACCTCCTTCCTTCTTGGGAAGGTGGCATACGTTCCAAGCAACTTTAGGGATCTTGTTGTGTTGAAGGCTTCCCCCCCCATAAAAATCTCCTAGTCAAGGCAAACAGCTGATTGAAGTTCTTTTTGTTAGGCATGCAACAAGAAAGGAAATAAATATGAGAAGGTAGAATGTAGTGATTAAGAACAAAAATCCTATGAGAGAGAGAAGAATGGCAAGCATACTAGCTTAAAACTTTTTTCCTAAATTTGTTCATAACCCATTCCCACCTTTGGTTGAGGGTCACTTGAAAGCCAGGCTGTTGGAAGACCTAAAAGCAGTGTTTTTTTTATGATTGAGTCATTATTGCTAGAGCAAGCGGCATCTACTTTCGTAACTGTTAGCACCATCACCCCCATGAATACTGTCAATGCGAAAAGTGCACGTTCAAGAGCCAAGGCTACGGCAGTTCTCTCTCTCTCTCTCTCTCTCTCTCTCTCTCTCTCTCTCTCTCTCTCTCTCTCTTAACGAGTCCATATTATATTTCTTGGATCATTGTCGTTGAAGCCTCATGTGTAAGCTGAAAGCCTAAAAAAGGACTCGTTCGAACGACTTTGACCTGCTTCATGCGTTTCAAAATAAACACGAGGTTTCCCTAATACTCGTGTAAACAATAAGAAAAACTTCGTCTTCCTCTATCCTTAGTCGTCTTTAAGGTATTGCCATTTTGTACATGGATGAGTATCGTTGAAGGGCCATGTTGAAGGGTCAGATTTTTGACTCGTTTTCGAAGTTGGAACTACTTTGACCAACCTCATGCATTCCAAAATGCGTAAGGAGTATTTTCTAACTCTGATTCGTCCTGTACGATTCTTGACGCGCCACCTTAAAGTAGAACCAAGATGAGTATGTATGAAGCGAAAGAGGACTAAATATTTATAGGTTTCCTAGAGACAGAAACAAGCTACCTTAACTCCAACCTCCGCAGGATGCACTTAAACGTAAGAAGGCTAAAGTATCACACTTCACAAAATAAATAACACACCTTTTACCAAACAAAATCTAGGGGTTAATGTCACTCATGCGGGCCTCCAACTTCATTGCTACACATGCAAGGATGCCTTTTTAGTTGACGTTGTCCTTTTATATGTATATTGGCTATTGGAGATCCCACTTTTGCGAGAAGTGGAGGACTAGACCGTACCTAGAACAAGGTTAACGTTACAGTCATGCACTAAGGATGTTCACCTTCTTCAGAAATAATATTACCTTGCAACGTAGTTTCTTCACTTCAATTGAACCTGACCCTATAGGGAATGCTGTCACATGTGCCAACAACTCCTCTTATCCTGTTATGGGAGTTGGTAAGATCATTTTTACTATTGTTGATGGTAGCTCTTTAACATTTTTAGATGCTTTATTTGTGCTAGGGATCAAGAAAATTCTCTTATCAGTTTTAGCATAATCCATGATCCACTTGGTTGTGAAGTTTGTTGATGATAGACGTACAGTTCATGATCTATCAAATGGTGGCATCATTATTTGTTCTAGCATTTTATGTTGTGGGCTATATAAACTCATAGATTATGCAGAAACCATGAATGATTAAGCATGTGTAGTTCAAGATTCTCAGGCTATGTCAGATGAAAAGCTTTGGCATGCATGCTTTGGTCATATGAATTTTACTAGTTTGCTACACCTGTAGAAATTTGAAAATGGTGTCCTCTTTACCGAAACTTGAGGCACCTAGTAAACATGCCTATGAAGGCTATATTTTGGCCAAAATGCAACATTCCTCCTTCCCAAAATATGATTCAATTGGAGCTATTGAGAAATTGTGGCTTCTTCATAAACCCAACGCAATGAATCTAGTTCTATTCAGCTTCTACAAATTGAACTTATCCATCTTCTCAAAATTATTAGCCATCGCAAGAACATCCCAAAAACAACACATCGAGATCCCTTCACTTGATAACAAAGCTACTCATGAAGGCCTTCAATAAAGTTTCTCTTGAAAGCATCACCACTAACCTCCAAAGCATATCTATGAAGATTTAGGAACTTCTCTTTGTACTCATCAACAAAAAAGCTATGCTTTTCACTTTCTTGCTGTCAAATATTGTGGAGCTACATCTTCTTCTGTGGAGAACAGTAACATTTTTCGGCTTGCTCTTTGAATTCCTTTTGTAGAATTGGACTAGAATGTGTGTAGGTTTGCATATAGGATTTTTGCCATAACTTTTTGATGCCACACAATTATAAGATCCCAACCTTTGCCTTGGACATCTCACTGAATTTTGGAAGATCAAAGAATTTATGTAGATCTTTAATCCATGCCTCTAGATTTTGGAAGCTCTTCTTCACACCATCAAAATCATTCAATTTTGACTTCTTGAAGACTTGGTTGAGGGAAAACTCATCCACCTTTGTATCTTCATAATTGCATTTTTGTCTTTCTCTAGGCACACTGGATGTTCCTGCACCTTCATCCAATTCATCATTCAACTCCATGAACAATTTTTTTTTGCCTTGTGGTTTCTTTCTACTTGGTTTATTGCATAATTCTCCAAGAAGCTTTTGAACAAGCTCCACTTCCTCATGGTTCTTTTGGTTCAAACCTTCCATCATTCTGAAGGATTCATTCTGCTCTTATACCACTTGTAGTGCTTCTTTAATCACAAGATATCCTCAATCACAAGTTTTTGTTCACTCAAGAAGAGTGGAAGAGAGAGAAATAGAACTTGCACACCATAAGAGAAAATAGATGTAGAAGAGTAGACAAGATATGATGCACAGAAAGAGAAGTTCTAGTATTATAGATTTGAACCAATCGATAGAATGGATTTAAAAAATAGCTTCTTGATGAAGCCTCGTCCTCCTAAATACCCCCCAGCTATCACAATCTCATTCACACTCACACTCGTAATCACACTCTCACTATCATTCTCGTTGACAATCACAAGGCAATTCTATGATTTTTGGCCTCTTATTGTATGATTCAAGAATCTTTCAAAATAGAGTTTATCATCCCCAAGAAAGTGTGTGAACCACCAAATGTAGAAAAATTTGGCTCTCCCTGTGTTGCATGCAAAACTTTCACAAAAGCATGCATTTGTAGTAGACAAGTGCTTTTACTAGTACCTATCCAAAAACAGAAGAAAAGCAATGAAAAGACATATCCAAAGACATCTATAAGTATGCATGAAAACATGTATGCTTCAGAATCATGGATTCTAATAGAAATAGAGAAGCCCACTTTCTTTTTCCAAGCCTTGTAAATCAAAACTAGTGAGGAATTAGCTTAGGCTTGTGAGACACAAAAATGCTCAACTCTTTGATCTGCACAATAGTGTTAGAGTTGCACTAGGTCCAAATCCACCTCCAAAGATCACTTTCGAGCCCTGTAAGTTTAGAAATTCTAGAGAGAGAGAAATACACTTTTTTTTATAGAGAAGTAAATGTAGAGTCTTAAACGAAGTATTTAAAACATGATTTAAGAAAATATCATAGAGACACTTTTATTCTGTTATACATGCTCCACCTTTCTCTCATACATCATTTGTCTTAATTCTTTCATCTTCATGTTCAATTTTCAACTAGAAAACATGATATCGATAAGGCTGAGAGAGAATATAAAACTTGTTCTCCTTAAATTTTGTCTACATGCATAAAAAGACCTAATTGTTCATTCTAAACATTATCCCCGTAATGTAATTTGAAAAGTTCAAAATGAATTGTTTCACTATCGAAAGACCTATTACAAAACCTATAAATATTTACTCGTCTTTGGCTTCATTTATGCGTTCTAAACATTATCCCCACCATCTAATTAAAAAAGTTCAAAATGAGCTATTTCACTATCAAAAGGCCTATTACAAAATCTATAGTTATTTACTCATTTTGGTTCTACTTTAAGGTGGTTTGTCAAGAATCATACACTATGAATCAACTGTGAATTTACACGTTTATCCGTCCTAATCTCTAGATCGCATAAGACTGAGTTAGAAAATACTCCTTATGCCACTATTAAGGAAATTTCGAGTTCATTTTGGAATCCATGAAGGTGGCCAAAGTAGTTCCAACTTCGAACGAGTCAACAAGTCATATTACTATTTTCTAAGCTTTCAACTTACACATGACGCTTCAACGACACTGATCCTATAAATCTATAATGGAATCTTTAAGAGAAAGAGAGAGAGAGCCGTGTACAAAATGGCAGGAGGAAGACCAAGTCAAAAAATACTATGTACAAAATGGCAATACTTAAAAGGAAGGAGGAAGACCGTGTACAAAAGGCGACTAAGGAAGGAGGAAGACCAAGTCAAAGAAGACTAAGGACTAAGGAAGACCAAGTCAAAGGACACTATTTCCGCGAATATTACGGAAACTACGTGCTCATTTTGAAACGCATGAAGATCGTCAACAGTAGTTCGCACGACTCAAAACGTAACGTTATTATTTTTTAAGGCTTTCAGCCTACATATGAGGCTTCAAAACAGTGATCCTTAAAGTCTATTGTGGAATTTGGACTCGCCTTGAGAGAGAGAGAGAGAGAGAGAGAGGGGGGGGGAGTTCCGTGTACGAAATGCCAAACCTGATCATCAATATAAAATCGACAGCGCAGATGAGCCACACAAACACACAAACAGAGAGGGAGAGAGAGAGACCTGCAATGGACTGCCGTAGCCTTGGCTGCCCTGAACGTGCACTTTTCGTCCTGACGCTATTTATGGTTGGAATGGTGCTAACATGTACGAAAGTAGATGCCGCTTGCTCTAGCAATAGTGACCTCATCAATGCTTGCTTAAGTTACGTTGTTGGGAGCAACCCACCAGCACCGCCTTACTCGAGCACCTGTTGCAGCTTGTTGCGCTCCAATGGCGCATCCTGCATATGCAGCAAGCTTCCGTCAAATGCTGCCTCCCTTGTAGCGGCATCCACAGTGAATAATATACGGTCCTCGTGCCAGCTTTCCTACAATTGTCCAGGTTCTAACACCACCCCTCTCCCTCCCTCTCTCTCTCTGTCGTCGTGGATTTCTGAGTTTCATTAACTTATACGAAGAATGGAAGAATGCATAAATGGTGTTGACGACCATCTCATTTCCAATGTCGTCTCGTCATCATATACATCAACGTATTGTTAGTTACAATTAGTTTGGGACTTACCTTGAACAGACTTCAATCGTTTTCAGTATAATCTATTATATATGCTTATTTGAGTGCATTCGTTGACGTGTGATCAACTCTGTGCAGGATTATGAGGATTACGGGCAAGGATTATGAGGATCAACCGAAGCTATACTCTTCTTCTGCTTAGAAGAAAAGGTTCAACTCGACGTTTTATGTCATATACAAGAAATCGTTCTGTTTGAGAAATAATATGGAAAGCAAGAGGATAGCTCTACGCATTCAATCGCCTATGTCGTGGGATGCGTTCCTTCCGTTCCTTTGATTCCGCATATCGTCTAAGTTTACACGATTCGAAAACAAAATAAATTGCAATACAGATACTGTTTTACGCGTAGAGATTGCAATGCAGATACTGTTTTACGCAAAGAGATTGATATATCCTGTAAGAAAGTAAAAACTTTTGTTCAATTGTGACTTTTGTTTCCACATCGCGGTTGTACACTATGATTGATTTATGGAGTCCACATCGCTGTTGCACACTGTGACTTCTGTCTGTAGATTAATTGTGCCATCCATTAATTGCGCCATTAATTCACTAGAGGTAAGGACGGAAGCTGCTTGACAGTATATGATTGTCGTATTCTAGATATTCTCTTTCGCAGTAATCTTCAATCGTTTTGCAATGGTCTCAAACAGTTAAATGTCATGTTTCTCCCAACAGCTAGTATACGCATCGATCGTAATAGCAGATTAACGGCCATTCAACCGCACTCTAATCTACGTCTAATATAATCTCCCTACATCAGAATTTATGTTAACCAATGCTTCAAAAGTTTCTGGAAAGCGCTTCTCTCGTATTTGAAGATTAACGATTTAATGATCAAGATTATATGCAAAAAGGATCTTCTCTTAAAGCCATTTGAAATCGCTCAATGTTCAACAACTAATGGCCATTTCAAATCGCTCTATCTCGAATGGAGGACGCATACGTCTTGAGATCGATAAAGTGTTCCGGTTGTTGGCTATTGAATTGGGTATATGTCCTTTCCCCGTTATATTGGGCCTTAAGCGAATTCATGTGCACATATTCTCATTCTAATTTACTCTCTGCAAGGAAGGTAGGACACACAGAAAAAATCGTGGAAAATGATTTTTTTATGCTTGTTTTTTTTTTCTCAACTCGATGGGCGACATTAATCAATGAAGGTGGTATCGATGGATCATCATCTCGCTTGAGATGGAGAGGAGTGAATTACACTGAGTTGGAATTGGCCAATAATTTTGTGGTATGAGGGATTCTCGATCAACCCAATCATCATGAGGATCGACTAAATACGGAGCATGTCAACCTCATCAATTAAATTGAGGATTTTGGATCTACATCTACATTGTTCGTCCTCACGTGTTCAAACGTCTCTTCTCACCGTGATCAACATTTTCCTTTTTATTTTAGTTAATGTAGATCATAATTGACATGCTGATCTTGGATACATTTTTCTACAATTTTGAACGCCTTTTCCTCGGAATGGGTTTGTGAATGAAGATAAAATAAGTAAGAAAGAAATATAGAGGAGATAAAGGAAACCTTTTTATAATAGAGATCCTGATGACGGTTATTTTTGAAATAAAGGTCAATCTTTATAGCAATTGGAGAAAAATGGAACCAACCTTAGCTTTTATACGACCATGAGTAATATTCTAAGTAGATCTAATGTCGAGAATAATTAATGAAGTTAAACTCATATAATTTTTTCATCGGTGACATGTAGTACAGTAGTGAAGCCCACAAAATGAACTTTATTTGTATCCAAAGAGTGGAAACTAGTGATGATAATCTAATGAAAATAATGAGGTAAGCACTAGACTCACCATTCATAATATACAGCTACCTATCTTACAGCATACACTGAACAAAATTGGCATTTCGATTACATGGGGAATTCGGCTCATCAAAGTCCCTTTCCATATTTTGAACTCAATCATTTATATCCACACTCAAAAGGAAACAAACATCATAAATTTGAAAACTTTTACATCCCATAGTAAAAACAACCAATCAATAACATTTGAAAAAATAAGATTCTTCACCTCTCTATGCCTTCATTCTACGTATTCAACTTTACTTACATGACGAAATGGTGCTAAAGGTTACTTGCAGATCCTACCCTGTTTTGTAACTTGGTAGTGAATTCTATTACACCTTCAACACAATTAAGTATCTAGAGAATGGATGAAAAGAAATGAATATCCATCTAAGTATAAGATCAAAACCCACGGATCTTTCTCAAATTTACATATACTCCTTCCATATGGAAAAAATGCATCCCTCTCTTGACAGGTCTTGAAGAATAACTCCTATCACTCATTCCAACATTTCCTAAGCAAACTTGTTACGATTTTTACTAAAACCTTTTGATCTAAGAAAGAATATGAATCTTTTATGTCCATTCCCTTAAGTTCAAAGGCCTCTTGACCACATGCTCAAAATTTTTTATAACATATCTTTTTCATATTTCCCTCACTAAAACATATGAAGAAATCACCATATCGTTGAGTTATTAAGCATTATTTGGAAAAGAGCTCTCTACCCATAAATTTCATATTCCCATCATAATTTGAGTCTTTGAGAGTTTGTGAAATAAATAATAATTACTCTATTAAAAAAAACCAAAGCATCAATACTACCATAAAAATAAAAAACAATGCTCTTACCAACCTTAAATTTCTTAGTAAAATGTATGCTCGTATATATAATATGTAAACCAAGCATATAACATTTTGGTAGAAAAAAATATCAAGCATTAGGTTCACCTCTACTATGAAGAAGCTTCATTCTTAAATAATTCCAATGAGAGAAAGGATGTGTATATAGTTCCTAACGCCAAAGTGAAAATAAAAGATAAAAAATCTCTTTTTGACAAAAGGACGTCATCAAACAACTTGCATAATCTCATTGCTAAAGTATTCATTAGCTTTGTAGATCTCAGTTCCACCTTGCAAGTTTGACTAGAAGAATCCTTGACACCATTTGATTTCCACTAAGTCTTGATGGACTTTCACAGGATCCATTAGACTTTCTTGGGGAGAGAGGGGAGGGGGAAGGGGAGGGGGAGGGAGGGAGGGGGAGAGAGAGAGAGAGAGAGAGAGAGAGAGAGAGAGGGAGGATAGAGAGAGAGAGAGAGAGAGAGAGAGAGAGAAAGAGAGGGAGAGGGAGGAAGGGACAAAGGGAGGGAGAGGGAGACATGGTGATCAAGCCATGGTTATGAGGCAATAGGAGGCCTTTGATATTACCAACTTCCACCTGTTGCTCCACGAGTCAGCTAAGTCCTTTTGTGGTGATGGCAAAGAGAAGAGGAGCCAACAACCACCCTTGTTTGATTGATGGTTTTAATTTGATGGCCTTCAAAAGCTCTTGGTAATGATATTATTCCATTGGTGTTAGTAATTGCCCACAACTCTTGCATACAACCTCGCTCTTCTAAGTCCTCCCTTTGTGCTTTGCTTTCTTTCTTTCTAATTATAGTCTTCTAGAGAATCTCTCCCACATTCTTAAAAATATGCATCGGGTCTACCAAATTATTGATAAATAATTCACTCTAATAAGGGAATTCATGAAAAATTGACAACCATTTCATGCCAGCGACTAGAATTTTAGAATCCTAGAGTTGTTTCCAATCACTAGCTTTCATTTGGCATTGCGCTTGTCGACCAATTTGTCCTTCACGTAAAACATATCCATCAAGCAAATATCTATGGTGTCCTTCATAGACAGTTTTACGTAGTGCTTTGGAATAGCAAGCTTTGAGTCGTGGTCCACATAAGGGACAAGCATGGTAACCCGAAATTGACAAACCTGAACGTTCACCATAATCAGGCCAATCATGCATCGTCCACATAAGTATGCCTTGCACTCGCACATCTCATCTTCTTATAGGTTGAGACCTGTCACACACAGTAATTCCATCCCATAAATTGCACAGTTCTTCCACAAGTGGTGCAAGGTATACATCCATGTTTTTTACCTTATACTTACCTCCACAATAAGAGCTAATAATAAATGACCTTCTTTGTGGCCAGCCATGGTGGGATGTTATAATTGTCCAAACATACAGGCCATCTGCTCCATGAAGACCTGCATAAACCAAATGGATTTACTCCATCCATATCTAGGCCTAGACATATGTTTCGAGGCTCACTAGCAAACTCTGGCCACTTACTATCTATGTGCTTCCAAGCATCAGAGTCAAAAGGCACTCGCATTACACCATCTATAGACATGCTCTTTCCATGCCATGATATTAGCTCAGCTATAGATTTGCATCTAAACATGTTCTTAATTCATGGAATGATAGGAAAGTGGCAAAGAACATTTGCAGAGATTGCTTCGCCTACAAGGTCTTCTCTAAATCTAATTGCTCCATACTTTGGACATACGTGGAGATGCTCATACTCATTCCGAAAGAGGATGCAATCATTTAGACAAGCATGAATCTTAGTGTAGTCCATTCCAATGGATTGTAAAAGTATTGCAGATTGAGCATCGCGAGTGACACACATAGTATAGATATCTTTGCTCAATTGTACAATGGTAAATGAGCTAGTCTTTACATGTTTTTGTATTCTTCATTGGCTTCTAATTGTGGAAATTTTGTTGTGTCCATGAAACTCTCAACATATATATATATATATATATATATATAATTTTTTCTTTTCTTAATTTTT
>MU260215.1:152500-175000 GCA_020310875.1 Ceratopteris richardii | reverse complement strand
GCCGTCTATCATCGAATTCCAAAGAATTGATGCCAAAAAACTTCTGCAAAATCAAAGAGAAGAAAAAGTATAAAACCTAAAGCATAGAGAAAGACAAAGGCTAAGAGTACGTGCACCACTTACCAAGATGTGAGATCTAAAGAGAGAGAGAGAGAGAGAGAGATAGTGTGTGTGTGTAGAGAGAGAGAGAGATCTCTGTGTGTGTGAGTGTGTGCACACAAGACAATGCAGGTCACAATTCAGTTCACGCATGCAAGTTGGATAGAAGCAAGCAGTACTTAGTGTAAAACACGTGCAAAATGTTGATTTTTGCTCTCGGGTTCCCCGTATGTTTAAAAAACGGCCTTGATATATGCATTGGTATGGGTGTCGGTATGGGCGTCGGTAATTTCCTGTAAATTACCGACGTGTATGTCAATGCTCATACTGACACATATACTGATGATCATATCGACGCCCATATCGACGGTCAGGAGACATCTCGACGATCCGTTTTAAATGCTCATACCGATGGTCACTTGACCATCAGCATGCTTAAGTGGACTTTTCCAATGTTTACACCGACACCAAGAGTGACCGTTGGTATAGGTAGTGTCAGTATTCCCCTCATATGTTGTAGTGAATCGATCTACTTTTGATGAAGCCTTTTTGGTCCTTGCTTAACCAAGCACTCAGTTGCCCAAAAATTCTATTGGCTATGACCTTAGCATTGATCTTATATCATGTTTGAAGCATTGTAATCAGACACGAGTTCTCAATTTTGTTCTTTTCCCCTTTTTTGTGGATAAACTTGATAATGCCATTGTTAAGATGAACTCAAGCACCTCTTGTCAAACCAAAGGAAGAGATGTAGCAATGACCAACTTGAAGGACTTAAAGAACTCATTAGTGAGTCCATCCGGCCCTAGGCTTTTCCCTCTAGGAAGGCATCAATGACTTCAAAGATTTCTTCTTCCGAGATAGGGGCTTCAAGCAGGGAGCGAAGGTAATGTGGGATCCTATGAGAGGATAACCTAGAGATGGCCGCCATGCAGTCCTGTCTATGAGGGAAGAGGGCAGTCGAGATCCCCAAAAGTCTCATAAAATGATCTTCAATGAATTCGATATTTTCTTTTTCTGTATTGCATACATCACCATTTGAGTCTAGCAATAGGGGGATCGATTCTTTGATTTGTTTTCTCTTAAAAATGCTCCACATCACTTTGGTGGGCTTATCGGCTTTGCCAGCCCACCACTCCTTGTTTTGTAATAAGGAATTTTCATTCCATTAAAGGCCTTCAAAGCCCTCCATTCACTTGATGTACTTTCTAGTTATGGATCTGGCATGAAATTTCGAATGTGAAAGGGGTAATAGAGTTCCTTTGACACTTGGATTTCTGTTTTGGAAAAGCAATCATCGTGATATGCTTTGAAGCTCTCCACATACTCGCAAAGGGTGACATGAGAGGGATTGAGATAAATGGAACCATTTCATCTCAATCATTGAGGGTTGCCCTTGGAAGTCAAGATAAACATGAAATAGTAAGGACAACCAACTGCACTCATTGATATGCTTCTTTCATTGTTCGGATTATTCTTAACTCTAGATTACTTCGAAAACACAATTAATTGTACTAGGAAGGAGAGCGAGACAAGCTGCATGAGGAAGGGCAAGTGTTCTATCATCGGGTAGATGTTTTGCTCGTACGATGTGCCTAGTTAGAGAGTATTTATCATTAGAAGATAATCATCAATGACCATGTTGGGCATTCTTTCTAGGTTTCATCTACAATATAATTTTAAAAATGGTGGCATTGACCATCTTATTTAGGGGCTTTCTAAAAGCATGAGTGTAGGAATCCTGGTTGATCATTAATCAACCAATGAATATTGCTATCAAAAGTTCGTGTAAATATCATTGAGGAACACATAATACATAGATAAAAAATCTTTTTTGTTCCATTTGCATATGTGGAATTGCTAAATCCAAGATAATGAGACGTCTTGCTTGTAGAACTAGTGGATGTTAGTGATGTCTTTGGGAGCATATCCTTATGGGAGATAACAAGTGGGAGATTGCCAAGGGTATGTGCTACTCATGACAAAGCTATTGCATGCCTTGTTTTTCAGAACATAATAAAAAACGATGGTTATCAATTGGGCGTTCCTCTATTCAACCACTATTCTATTGAATCTATCCAAGAAAATTCCTGTTCTTGCATGTTACTATGTGTATAACTTAAAGTTGTGTAGTATTCTACCTCACTAACAAAAAGAAATTCATTTTCTATTGGATTTTGATTAAATGAGAATCTTTCTAATGACATGGATAACTCTCGAGTCTCCTAGTCATTGGACTCAAAAATACCAATAGCTCGGGTAATTCTTGGGTTGATCACACTCCTCACAAAATATGACTTTTATTGTATCCAAGTTGGCCTGATAATTTTCTTGATCATCTTAAATGCATATGGAAAACAGTCCTCAAGCATCCTAAGTCCACTTCAAGAAAAGTTCCTTCAACAACACCCTCTCCCTACGTGCATATATATATATATATATATATATATATATATATATATATATATATATATATATATATATATATATATATGTATGTACACAAACTTCTTTGCTTCAGCCAAAGGAATCATGATTTTTCTCCCATAATTTCCCTACAAAATTGAGATTGCTCAGCCTTAATTCTCGCAACTGAAGGGAAATTGCATTTCTAGGTCGATTTCTCTTTCCGGTCAACAATTTCTTGTGCAAGGGAAATCCATATTTCGCTATGGAAATCTCCTTATAATATCTCCTCGCCTTTGAGAAATAATAATGTGAGAATCACTATTTCTGATTGCTTGCATCTAGCAAAATCATGATCTCTCGTATGTGGATGGGAAATTCTGATGTCTCACTAGTGGTCTTCCTAACACAATGTCTCAGTCAAAATTTCCCAAAAATGAGAAATCCTAGTTTCTCAACCCCAAAAAATGGGAGATTTTGATTTCTCAATAACAATGTAGTAGTGGAAAAATCTGATTCCTCAACCATTATTTCATAGATGAGGAAAATTATAATTTTTAAGCCATGATTTCCTATCACAACTTCCTTGAGTCAAGGAGATCGCATTTTCTCTACTTTTTTGAAACTTTTTCCAAATGCAAACTATTACATTAAATATATGTTTACTACACTCTAAACCTCGTATTTATATACTTGGAGTCATAATTTTCCTCCAATTTCCGAGAGAAGAAGAAATTAAAACTCCTCATAGAATAAGAAATTGTGATTTTCCAAGCGCAAGAAATCAAACTAGAATGCACAAAAATCAACCACATTTGTATCGCAAGTAGATGTAACCTCCGAAAATTCACTTGAAAGATTTTGTGTTGACTGGACTCTCAAGCACAAGGCAATGATCCGAGGATATTTCAGCCACTCTCATACTCTCTTCAATCATTAGGACTTCAGAAAAATGAGGCTAGAAATACTAGAGGGGGCCTAATAACAATGCCAAAGAGTTTGTGACGACCCATCGATATGTGCCCACACAATAAGATCGCAATGCAAGGAGATGTGTGTATGACATATGCAAACATTCCCTACATGCCCTCATAGCCTTGCTTACAGCTAATGATCCATCCTTACAACCACAAGCGAGTATCCTCCTTAATGTGGCAATGAATATCTAATTTTATGCTTAAGAACTTCTCCCATCCTTAATGTGGCACATGGACTGCAACTCAGTTTCAATCTCTCTCCGTAACGACACTCACATGTCATGCTATGTCCTCGAGTTGATAAAGATCATTAGCAAATGCAAATAGGGGCCGCCTATATGATTACGTAGACATATTTGGCACATCAAAACAAGATAATTGTGAATTGTGGCTTATGCCTTTTCTTGTCTTTTCCCTCTTTGTCTCCTTTGTGTTAAAGCTCTATGAAGCATTTCATTCTTGTATAATGTGTGTACTAGCAATACTTACAGATGTACAATCACATCTAATCACACACACACATATATGTTCACACATAGAAACATGCACTCACATGACTAGAGTCACATGCATGCGATATATAGTCACACACATTCCGATAATACCACAATCACATGCACATCTCAAGTACATACAGGCATATAACATGTCACAATGACAAGACCAGTGAGACTAACCAAAAACATAAGACCATATTCAGAAAAAGCTAGATACGTATTCTCTGTTAAATACGAATTGGTGTCTAAATTCGACTAACGTAAGTTGGGACCTCCAATTCAATGACCAATGGCATCCCCTAATTGAGAACAAGAAATTGGTTCTAATGTGGAACATTCTTCACTAGGGAATATGGACTAATGTCAAAACCAACAAAATTTGCAAGGTTTCTCCTTGGTGTAAAAGGTGCTTCAATGGCAGAGAAGACATAGGGCATTTCTTCTTCTCGTGTCCTAACAACCGCTTGTTCTAGAAGTCTATGGGATAAATTCGCTCATTACAAGCTTAGTGCAACTAGAAACAAGCCCTCATTGGAGAAGCGATCGGCCAATCTACCCCTTTATGGAACATCATTAGGGGAGAAGTTCTTCGGAAGATGTGGAAGGAGAGATGTGCTACAAACTTTGGAAACAACCCAAAAGAGTGGTCAACTAACAAAAAATTTAGCCCATTATGAAGAAGAATCACTGACTAGAAGAAGTCTCCACCCTTCAGACACTATAGAGCTTTTGTTTTAGAGAAGAATAAGTTACATAGCAGATGTGCCTCTCATGAGGGGGATGAGAGTTGATCAGTTTGATCTACAAACAGATTTGAAGACTTACCTTGTAATGCATTCTGTCCAGTATAACGGAGAAGTCTTTCTTGGCTTTGTGAGATAAGGGAGATCCCATGGGCACTATGACCCCCTTTTTTGTATATCTGTTCTTTCAATCAATTCATGCAAGGAAGAAAAAACTCCAAAATTGAGAGTAAACAAAAAAAAATGCTTCCATCATCCCCTCCATCATGTATAGAGTATTCCCCAGAATCTACAATTGCATTTGTTACACATTGAACGTTGAAGGTTTAAAGTAGGTCACCTCCATCGTGTATAGAGTATTCACAAAAATCTACAATTGCATTTGTTATGTTGGAAATGAGGTAGGCCCATAACAAATCACACAGGTCCCATAAGTATCCAGGATCTTCAACATAAATTCCAAAGGTCCAAGATTCCATAGGTTCACGATCTACAACACAAATTCTAGCAATCTTCCAATATTGGCAAAACATGAACATACCACATTTAATCATACAAATGATGAGACAAAGATAGAGAGAGATTAGACAACATGTGTAAAGTGTTACGTAAGCCACTGCTTACTCACATTATCATATATACAAATGTCAATTTACAATGTGGGAGTCAAAATTCTCAACCACTCTATCTGAGCAGAAATAGATGGATGAGTGAATGTACAAATGTAACAAAGATATTCAGATGTATGGACAGAAATCTGAATATATATGAGATGTGTGACCTAATGGGTTGTAGAAGAGTCAATATGAGTGATAGAAAGAGGAAGGATCAGTCTAAAACTGATAATCAACAAACCCTCATCTGAACTTAGGCTATGGAAGACCCTAAGTCAGATGCGTGTGTGAAAAGATCACATACTTACAAAAGTAGCGAAGAATGCTAACAAATTTGCTGTCAGAAATCCTCAAACTCATACAAACATACATTCTCGAACACCTCATCCAAATATGCATAAAGCATACATGTACTAATTCTCTTGTACCTATGCCAAATAGGACTCCTCCTAATATGGATGCCACTACCTCCATAAACTCCAAGTAGTACCTGTGTTCATAAAGAGAATATGTACCTGAATTCTTAACATAATATGCAAATCTTATGTTAACCACCATCCAATGTCTTTGAAGTAACCCGAAAACTTCATGTAGAAGACAATCTTCAAATACATAATGTAGATGGCCGATCCACACCACCAAGCTGCTGCGGGGTAAACCCTCTCCATAAGTAAGAGTGTGAGCACACTCTTCTTCTCCAAGAAGAACTCCATAGCGGCTCCTCAACATGCTCCATGATAGCACCATGGCTGCCCCATGTGCTAGAAGCACCACCTCTATTGAGGGACCAAAGCTCCAAAGCTAGGTGTTGAACTAGGTGAAGGATGCAAGACAATATGCCAATGCTCTTCTTATATAGTAGTTAGTTTTCCCTTGAAAAGCTCCTCCAAAAGCAAATAAAGCTCTATGATCTACGATCACTGTCGATCTGAAAAGTACTCACGGAAAAACAATATGTCACCATTCGTGTTTGATGTCCTAAAAGCATATAAAAATAAAACATGTTTTTTGTGCTGTCGTCAGAGGGATTCAAACCCAGACCACTATTGTGAAAGGCTTATGACTTATCCATGGTGCCCACGTCATTAGCTATAGAGATCCTACTTCAAGATCCTACAGATGTTGTAAGCTCTGGAATATTTTGACCAACAAGTCTACACATGCTATAAACTTTGGATAATTTTGACCAATAGGATATTGGATAATTGTTTTCCAACAATCCCCCCTGCAATGTCATATTGGCACAAAATGAACTGAACATGTAGCTTCATTCATGTGCAAACTATCATAAGCTTCAAACTTGTACTCCCGAAATGGACCTTCAAACCTTTTCTTCAAAAGTCTTCTTTAAAACTGAATTTGACTTTCCTTCAAATTTCAAAAACCTGAACTTGCTGAATATGAACCATAATACTTGAGAAAATATGCAAACTAGATATCCAATAGTGTACTCATCAAGCAATCATTTGCTTGACAACTAAAATAGCATGTACTGACTCTGAACCTGCTATCTCTGTCTTCTCAAACCTGAAATCATACACTAGGATCCACATATTTGCATTTACCTTACGAAAGTTTTCTCAACGTACTTCTGCTATGTCATGTAAATACACTAAACAAAATCAAGAACTAAATCCTGGAACCTGTGACTGACAACTCACAACTTAGTGTATTATGAACACTAGCTGGTTCACCTCTAATTGTGCTCAAGTCAAGTCAAATCAACTCAACTCATGAGTTTCATAAAAAAATCTATGATGTCATCATGTCTTCATCCTTGTTCAATTTGTAAATCCTTCATACTTCTTTCCTTCAGAACCTGGAATAAACATGTATGTGTGCACTTTTGAAAACATACCTCTTTGAAATATCAAGCTTCTCTTCAATAGAATTCTGGAACCTTCTCTTGAACAGAACAAGAACTTTCTCCAGAAATTCTCCTTCTTCCTTATTCTTTCAAAGCTGGAACATAAAGAGAAATTGACAAAGGAAACATAGGAATACCTAGGAATACCTGGAATTCTTATAGGTATGACTCTGCATTCTTTCACATATGGCTAAAAATAAGTCTGCATGTTTCATCACCCCCCTGGATGATTTAACACTAGTATCCAGAATTCTTCAAATATATCAGAGTTTATGACATCTGGAATGTCTTCCTTCTTTCAATAAATCTGATCTTTAGTGATCAATACGTGTATCTGAAACAAAATCTCTAAACCCTTTTTATTACCACTGCAGTTGCCAATAGCTTCCACTATTACTTCCTCAGCTCCCCATATTATAGAATAAGGTTATTTGATCCATTACATGATAACAAAAAACCTTACTGAAAGCATTTTAGGATCCATAATTTTCTGCAACATAACAAGTATCTTCTTCTATCTTTTTGGAACACAAATCTAATAGAATCTGAATCTTTCACTTACTTCCTCCAATGTTAAATAACTTTCACAAACAAAAGATAGGTAACTGACTCATAAATACTCAAGATCTTTAAGATCATTCAAGACCTATCAAGATCTCTCTAAAAAAATACCTGTGTAGAATCTGCTCTCATCAAACCTTCATGACTGAATGTTTGATTTGCTACCCGAATGTCTCTAAGCATCCATGCTTCTTACAAAGTTGTAAAACTTTTCTTTAACCAAATCTTTCCCAAGAATATGCAACTCCTACTTGCAACATAAGTGGAAAAACTTCTTACCTTGAGAAATCCAAAAGCTGTAAGTTGATACTTCATATCTTCATATTCTACCCGGGTGAAATGTGTTAGTAGCTACTTGACTTTCTTTTGGCTAACTCCACTTCTCAATCAAGTAATAGGATCAGATGGAACACCTTACCCCTTAAAAGAAGCATAACCTCCTGATGTTTATGGTATGCCGATGTGTGCGCAAAGAAATCATGCTAGGTCAGCCTCAAGCTTATAGTTGCACCATCACTCCCCACACATGTTGCGTGATGAACCACAGATGAGATGTTCAAATACTTTTTAGTAACTTTTGAAGTTCAACGTCTTCAATTCTAATCTCTTGAAGATAGATGAAGTCTAGGTTGACACTTTTATCTCAAAGTCATTGACCAATCACAACTACTCTTGAGGGGCCTTGTAGCACTCCAACATTGAATGTGACAACAATCATTTATGAAGGCAAAGATCTTTGTTGGTCCAAGACTTGTACCTCTTTTTCTTTGTTTTTATCTTCCTCTCTTCTTCTTGAAGTTCAAGGTTCTTGGCACAGGAGTCGTCCTTTTAGGGGGATCTTTCAAGGGAACCTTGTTGGATGTTTTTCTTTTTGAGAAACCATTATCACAAATGATTCCAAAACTTGATCAAGAATCATTGATCCAATAATCAAACTTTTGTTATCAGGGGTATCTTCTTTGTTGTGACCTTCTTGATTGCCTTGTTTACTTGTGGAATGATTCTTTGGGGTTTCCTCATCATTCAACTATTGATTCATTTCCCTCGAGCGATCTAAAAGATTGACCTCCTTTTCCAAATTATGGAAGATATTTGTTTAAGAGATCAAGTGAGATCCCTAAAGTACCTTTAGGGCTTCTTCTCCTTCTATACCTCACTTCCATGAAGGCCCCATCATTATGTTCTTGGAGTTGCATTTCTTTAGAATTTCTCTAATTCCAAAGAATGTTCTTTATATGCACATACCTCAACCCTTTGGGTCATAATGACTTTCTTAGCCATAACCTACACATTCTCCTTATCTTGTTTTGACCTCAATGATTTTTGTCTTAATGGGTAGCCTTTGATGTTGTGGTCCTACTCCCCATAGTGAAAGGATGCATTAGCAATTTTTTGTATACTATTTCGTGTTCTAGAGACTTTTCTTTAGAGATGTCTATGTTGATTTTGAGGGTAGATCCAAATTAAGTTTGGCTTCAATGAGATTTAAAGGACATAGGGAAGTTTAGGGAGTTTTGAGTTAGAATGGATAACGTGATGTTTTGGCTTCTTTATAGGGATGAAATCTAGGAACCACTCAAAGAGGCCTAATGTTGTGGGCCATTTTTGGCATGCACCAACATGCAAGGGTTGGAAGGCCATTTCCTCATTTTCAAACACCACAAGCATGTGGTCTGTTAGTAGAAACTGACACTTACTAACGAGCAAACCATGCAAAGACCGATTCTTATGGAACCATTGTCAAAGGGATTCAAGAGGTAGCTTTGAACCAAACATGTTTCCAATGAGGAAGATCCTATTTAGTTGTTCTTGTTTATTCGAAATGTTCTACATAGGAAGGGTGAAAAATAAAGATTGCTCCAAAGAGTTCCAAAGAAGTACCTAAGGCCTTGTCCTCCAACTTTGGACCCAAATTAATAAGCACCAACGAGGGGACAATCCTTGCCAATTATACAAAAACAAGAGAAGATGGGAGAAAGGGGAACCAAATAGGGCGCTGATCTCTGATCAAAATGTGCCACCATTTTGTACCTTTTTTAATCTTTCTGTAGTTTTATATTTTGAAAGACAAAAAAGAACATAGAGCACGAGTGGCAGAAATAGAAGAAGAGGAGCAAATAAATCTCTTTAAAGCAGGTGCGACGGAAACAACAGTAGAGGACCTTATTTTTGTTTTTGAATTCTTTGACAATTTATTATAAAGAGGCTTTAAATCGGGAAAAAAAAAAACCAAAAAGGGTACTACACAAAACAAGTTTTACAAGGAGCACAAATAGGGGAAAAAAGAGAACTAAAGCTAAAATATGTGTATTTCTTTTGAACTTTGAAAGGTTTGAAGTCTAAAGCTTAAACTTCTAACTGAAGTCTAAAGCTTAAAATATGTGTATTTTTTTGGAACTTTGAAAGGTTTGAAGTCTAAAGCTAAAATATGTGTTTTTTTCTTTAACTTTGAAAGGTTTGAAGTCTAAAGCTTAAAGCTAAAATATGTGTATTTTTTTAACTTTGAAAGGTTTGAAGTCTAAAGGTTTGAAAGGTTTCCGCGAGAATCTTTGAAAGTATTAAGGATTAAAGTTTTAAATCACCTATTTTAATAACTAATTTGTTCATAAACCAAAAGACACTGAAAACGACAAAAGTTCGATAGGTTTGATGCTCTTCAAGTGTTAAAAGCAAAACCGAATGAAACTCGCCATCCAAAGATTTGAAAGATTTGAAGAATAAAGTTTGAAAGATTTGAAGTTTAAATATTAAACTTTGAGGTTTTGGCAAGCTTTTATTCTTTCCGAGTCTCTCTCTTGCTTTTTAATAGTTGAAGATTAAAGTTTTGAATTAATTCTCAATTGATAGTTCGAAACAAAAGTGTGATAGGGGTGATTTTCTTCAAAGTTTTGAAAGTGAAAATAAAAGTGTTGAAAGTGATGGTGCTAACTTCTACGCGTTACATTGGTGCGGTCTCGTTAGCTTTGTTGCATTTCTTCTTTTTTAGTATGTTTAAAAGAAGTGTAAAAGAATTATCACGCCTATTATTTTTTAGCATTTCTTCTTCTTTAGTATGTTCTTCCCTATCTTTTGCCTCACATGTCACTTATTGTTGATCCAACATTTCGCAGAGTTCATCCCATCGTCCATCATCATTAACCTCAGTATTTAGGTCTACATTCAAAGTGGATTGATCATCATTTTTGTTCGATCGTGAGCATGATCTTGAGTTTTCTAGACCCAACTCCTTGTAACCATTCATTTTGGATGACCTTTTTCCTGTTTGTATCTTTCCTTTGGCCTCACTCATTATATGTGACCTTTAACTTTGAGGTTCACCTTTCCTTCCATATATGTGCGAGTGGCTTTAAGGGCTTCTTCTAATTCAGGCTTAGGGATAGGGGGCGGTTGATCCAAAGTTGATTTTGGAATCAAGAGAGCTCGTTTAGCTGATGGGGTTGAGGCTACCTCGTCAAGATCTCGCATTTTCATTGAGTCTCTCATAGTAGGTTGAGTACTAGTGCATGCCTCCTCTAGGATGTCAAGACCACACTTCTTCTTTGGTACAATGAGTGATTTGACATATTTCACCATATCCCTTGTAGATGGCATTTCCCTTGAATAATCACACATATTCAATGCATGGTAGATCAATATCGTCAAATGGGTGTTGAGGCTCAAGAATTTTTTGATGCGCCATTACTTTTTTGTTTCAAATAATCTTAATTGGACATAAGGAGTCAGGTTGATCTTTTTAAGTCATGATTCATTTACTCTACTTGCACACTCTCTTACCTACTTCCTAACCCTAATTCCCCCATTCCTAACCTAGTCCTTAAAATGTCTCACACACAAGAGTGTATGAAGTAACAAGTGCAAGAAAAGTTTTGACCTGCAAAATTATTGAAATCACTTCTTCATGCTCACTACCTTCACAACTATGCTTTATTCATCACGTAGGCACCTTCATTGAGGTCAATCCCCGACAATGATGCTAGAAAATGTGTGTACCTAAGCTCACAATGTCTTAGGGACTTGCGATAAACGAGACTGAATCTCTATCATCAAGCAAGTGCATATAGTGGTCGGATTAATATACTTATTAAATAATCAATCCGTGAATTAAACCACATCAAGGAATCTTCTACTTATGTTCAAGAATGTAGAAAAGTAGTATCTTTTCTGAGCAATTTCATATCATTCATGCTGGACAAATTTTTGAATGAGGTTGTTAACTGTACAACATTTTGATAGTGTTTAATCTTTCTTGAAAGAGTGCCTTCATTTTTGTTCGTTGTGGAGCTAGTGAAAAAGCGTAGAAATAAAGAGCACGAAACTTTGAAAATACATGCATGGAAAGTTTCTTCCAAGGAAATCATTTGATATATATTACATCTCTGTTATGCATTTATAATCCTAGAGAGAGAGACTAAAGGAGATTATAGCCATCGCAGAGTTCTTTTTATCCATAGAAAAGAGGAAGCAATCTGAGAGAGAGAGAGAGAGACTTCTGATGAAAATAGAGTTCTCTACCAATATCCCATAAGGTAAAATAAGCTTCAAAAATAGAGAGAGAGGGCGAGAGAGACTTCTAATGACGAAAACAGAGTTCTCTACTCATGTTTGTTCTACGTTAAGGTGGCACATCAAGAATGTTGGAAGAGATGGATGGATACCTCAAGAAAGTGAGGTGGTACTGCCAAACCCTACTTTGTACCTGCCCTATTTCACTTCAGAGTTTGATAGTAGGCCCTTTTAGCTTGCAAATAACACCAAGAAAGCATATATGTGCTTTGGAGTTGTTCCCTCAAACAATTGAATCAAGACAGACTACTTGGCAAATATCTAGTCTCACAAAACTTGCTATTATGTAAGTTTAGGAGATACCTTTCTTGTGAAACATATACACCATGATCTGTATATGTAACTTCCATTCCAAGAAAATATGATAATTTTCCTAGATCAGTGATCTTGAACTCTTTTTCAAGCAGTATCTTTACCTCTTTGATTCCTTCATCTGAGGTTCCTGTGATTATTATGTCATCTACATAAATACAAATGTAGATCATACCTTCATGTGTTCTCTTAACGAGTAGACTTGCATCAACTTTCAAACTTTGGTATCCAAGGTCATTGAGATACTTCACAAGTCTGTAATTCCAAGCTCTTGGAGCTTGCTTCAATCCATAAAGATCTCTTCTTAATCTGCAAACATGATCTGGGTAACTGGAACTTACAAACCCTTCATATTGTTCCATGTAAACTTCATCTGATATATATCCATTCAAAAATGCATTATTTAAATCCAGCTCACTTAGCTTCCATCCTTTTGATGTTGCTACAGCAATCAATGTCCTTATGGTTGGCATCTTTGCCACCGGACTAAAGCTCTCATCATAATCTATGCCATGTGTCTGAGCATAGCCTTTGACCAACAGTCTAGCTTTGTATCTGGCTATCCTTCCATCTGCAAGTTTCTTAACTTTGTAAACCCATTTATTTCCAATCACTTTCTTACCATTTGGTTTTGGAACAAGTTCCCAAGTCTTGTTCTCTTCCAGCGCATTGAACTCCTCCTTCATTGCTTCTTCCCATTATTTCTTACCTTTTGCTTCACCGTAATTCTGAGGTTCTTCATCTTCCTTTACTAAGTAAGCATAGTTTTTCTGAGTCAAATAAGAAGTTTCATAGGAATACCTTGTTGGTTGTTTCCTTGCTCTGTTTGACCTTCTTAGCTCATATTCTTCATGTGTATCTGAATACACATCTTCATCACATCTTGGTTCATCTTCGTTTCTCATACCTGATCCAATCCTAGACGTACTTGCCTGCATATGATCTTCATCTTCATTTACCTCCATATGTGATTTTCCTTTTTCTTTTCTTCTTATCTCTTCTTCAAGTGTTTCAACACTATGCTCTTTATTTGTATACCAGCTCTTTCCTTCATCAAATGTCACATCTCTGGAAATAGTAAACTGTTTGGTTAAAGGACTCCATAACCTATAACCCATCTGCTTTTCATCATATCCGATGAACACATATTTTTCAGCTTTTGGTTCAAGCTTATGTCTGAGTTGTGATGGTACATAAGCATAAGCAACTGATCCAAACACTTTACAATGATCAAGTGTTGGTTTCTTGCCCCACCAAGCTTCATAAGGGGTCATCCCATTCAAAGTTGTACATGGTAATCTATTTACTAGATATGTAGCTGTATTTACAGCCTCAGCCCAAAGATAAATTGGAAAATTCTTCTCCTTTAGCATTGCTCTTGCAAACTCAATTAGAGTTTGGTTTCTTCTTTTTGCTACTCCATTTTGTTGCGGTGTATACCTGCAAGTTATTTCTCTTTTGATACCTGCATTCCACAGATAATCATTGAATTCTCGAGAAAAAAATATTCTCCTCCTCCATCAAACCTTAGTCTTTTGAGTTTCTGTCCTGTAAGTCTTTCAGCATATGCATGAAAATGCCTGAAAGCTTCAAACACTTCTGACTTCTCTTTCAAAACATAAAGAGTTATCCATCTTGTTGCATCATCAATAAAAAGAACATAATACCTTGAGCGGCTGATAGATCCTTCTTTTGTTGGTCCCCATACATCCGTATGTATGAGCTCTAACACACCATAGTGTTTGTACCCTTTCTTCTGAAATGGTAACCTGTGGGCTTTTCCCATCTGACAAGCTTCGCACTTGTGAATCATATGTTGATTCTTCATATTTGGTAATCCTCTCACGGATTGTTTCTCTACCATAGTTTTGAGTCTTGTTTCATTAAAATGTCCTAACCTCTTATGCCAGAGGTCTAGCTCTGTAAATACCTCATTACCATGTGTGATCAAGGCTTGACCAACATTCCCTTGTACTTTCAGAGTAAAAAGTCTACCTTCCTTTTTACCATGGACAATCTGATTGTATCCATTCTCTGGATCTTCAACAAATACTCCTTCATTTGTAAACCTGAATTGAAAACCTTTTTCTACTATCTGACCCACGCTGATCAGATTCTTCAGGATTGTTGGAACATACAAAACATTCGTTAGTAGGTCAGCTCCATTCTTACACTTTACCTTTCCAATTGACCTTACATTATGTTTTGTGTTATCACCTGTCTGTACTGTATGATTTGAAATACCTCCTTCAAGTTCTGATAACAATTCTATATTTCCTGACAAATGATTTGAACAACCAAAGTCAATATAGAATACCTTGAGGTCTTCGTTTTTTGACACACTTATCGAGTTCATCATCAACGTCGTATGATCATCATTCTGCGTATCATTCGCATAGTTGTAGTAGGTAGTGTTGTGAGACTGATTCTGTCCCCAACTTCTTGCTCCACCTCTACCATATCCGCCTCTTTGGCTTTGTCTACCTCTTTGATATCTTTCGCTTCTGCCTCTACTATTATTGTTCTGATTCTGACTTGATCCTTGAGAATTATGCCAGCAATCATAAGCCAAATGATTGCTTAATCCACAGATCCAACAAGTCTTCTTGTTGTTAGTCTGATTACCTCTTTCTTTACCTCTTTTTCTGACATTACCTCTTCCTCTTGCATAATTTTCTTAACCACTCACTTCTTCTTCATCTTTTTCTTTACCTTTATCACCTTTCTTCTTATTCTTTGCATACCTAGCCGAACTATGTCCTTTTTCTCCATCTGTCTTCAAATCTTGCTCAAAGGTTAACATTAGTCCAAGCAACTGATTTAAATCTGGTACAAAATGATTTAAAGACAATTCAGTTGAGAGTATGAAAGGTTTCCACCTTTCATCTCCTCTCAAACCTGCAAGCACTTGTGCTATTAACTTGTGGTCTTTGATATCTTCATTAATCGATCCAAGACTGTCCGCCAAGTCTTTCATCTTAGTGACATAATCACTAATGCTTTGACTTTGCTTTTTCTTGAACGTTGTAAACTCTAACCATAAGCTAGCCTTTCTAGCGTTTGTCGTATTTTGGAAATGATCTTCCAAAGCACTCCATATATCTTCTGCTTTCTCCAGACCTCTAATGTGCGGTAGTAAATGATCTGTAACTGTATTGTAGATATAAGCTCTTGCCGTTGCATCTTTCTTCTGCCACAGCTTCAAGGCTTCTAACTCTTCTTTCTTCGGTTGACTGTCGTTGTCAAAATTCGGCTTCTTTTCTTCTCCTGTCACATATATCATTAAGTCTTTACTCATAAGTAAAGCTTCCATGTGCATTACCCATGCCGGATAATTATCTCTGTCCAATTTTTCAATAGAGATATGATCTACCATAATCTTCTTGATTCTGTTACTTTTTGTGAGAACTTTACACCATGCACTGAGCAATGTTCAGTTCTCTGAACATGAAATCTGTGCCAGTTTTGTCGACTCTCAGAACATCATTACATATGAATGTTCCTAAACTAAATTCTCTCAACCTGATTACAATTAGCCTCTCAAATTCTAGCCATAGATAGATTAGCTATGGACTTAGATACGTGCAGAAGGATTTCTCGAAAGATTAAACACAAAAGGAGCAGACAGCAAAACATCGGGCGCAAGATTTTTCGATTTCTCAGAAAAATTACAACTGAGTGAGGATTAACAATTCAACTCACTTCTAAGAGACTTAATGACTCTTACAACTCCTCAATACACTATTCTCATAATCTCCTATTGTCTCCTCTCATGCCCCGACATTTTTCCACAACATTTATAGGCAAATATGTACAAGCTTATGACTAATCAAAAGTGTGAGTCAGCTATATCTGAACTAATGTACATATGTGTACATAGCTTTGGATTTCTGAGTATGTCCTTCCTTCAACCTTCTGAATTTGTTCTCTTCTTGATTCCTTGACTTCGTTTCTTCATAAATCTTCAATTGATGATTGGCATGCACCAACAGCTCCCCCTCAATCATTAATTGAGGTTCTTCTCTATCTTCTTAATTCCTGCCATATCCTTGAATCTCTGTAGCTTTGGTCCATCTAGACTTTTTGTCATCATATCTGCAAGTTGATCTTTTGTAGGTGTATGCATAACTTCAACTTCCTTATCAATGACCTTCTCTCTCAGAAAATGATATTGTATTTCAATATGCTTAGTTCTAGCATGAAACACAGGATTAGCTGCCAAGTATAGAGAACTCATATTGTCTCCACAAATAATAGGAGTACTTTGAATCACATCAAAAACCTTCATAAGTGTTTTTAGCCATATTACCTCCTTTGCAGCTTCCACCATACCTTTGTATTCTGCTTCTGTAGATGACAAAGCAACTGTATGTTGCTTCTTAGAACACCATGAAATCGATTTGTCTCCTACATAGCACAAATATCCATGTGTTGATCTTCTATCATCCACATTACCTGCCCAATCTGCATCACTATATATCTTCACTCTTGTATCAGAAGTAAATTCATAGTACAACCCTTCTCTGAGTGTACCCTTGATGTACCTAAGTACTCTTTGTCCTGCTATCGAATGTTCCTTTCTAGGACAATGCATGAATTGTGAAAGCACACCAACTGCATATGACAAATCAGGGCTTGTTAATGTAGCATAAATCAAGCTACCAACCAAGCTTTGATAGAGCTTCATGTCTCTGAATTCTTCTCCCCCAAATCTAGACAATTTATGGTTCACTTCCAATGGTGTAGGTGCAACCCTGCAATCTTCCATTTTAAATTTGGTTAGCAAATTTTTAAGATACCTTTCTTGGGTCACATATACTCCATGTTGAGTATACAAAATCTCCATTCCCAAAAAGAATGACAAGTTCCCCAAGTCACTGATTTTGAACTCCTTCTCCATCTGCTTCTTGATCATTTGTATTCCTTTATCATCTGTTCCTGTAAGTATTATGTCATCAACATAAATACAAACATAAATGAATCCATGTTCACTTGCTTTGACTAGCAAGCTACTATCTGCCTTTGATGCTTGAAATCCAAGATCATTCAAGAACTTTACAAGCCTATGATTCCATGCCCTTGGGGCCTGCTTTAATCCATACAAAGCTCTCTTGAGCTTACACACATAATTTGGATTCACTTGATCTTTGAACCCATCTGGTTGCTCCATGTAAACTTCATCTGAAATATAGCCATTCAAAAAAGCATTTTTAACATCTAATTGAGATAGCTTCCAACCTTTACAAGCAGCAATTGCTATGAGAGTTCTGATGGTTGTCATTTTTGCCACAAGACTATAGGTCTCATCATAGTCCACTCCATATGTCTGTGCATACCCTTTCACAACAAGTCTGGCTTTGTACCTAGACACACTTCCATCTACAAATCTTTTTGTTTTGTACACCCACTTACATCCAATAATTTTCTGGCTATTAGGTTTAGGAACCAGATCCCAAGTCTGATTCTCTATCAATGCATCATACTCCTCTTGCATAGCTTCTTCCCAATTTCTCTTGCCTTTGGCTTCATCATATGTAGATGGATCTTCATCCGCTTTTACCAAATAAGCATAATCTTTAGTAGTCAAGAATGAGGTGTCATAGCTATACCTTGTAGGTTGCCATTTATGCCTAGATGACCTCCTAACTTCTGCACTTCTTGAAGTCTTTGGTTCATCACATTCTGGATCAAACCTTGGCCTCTCTTCAACTTCAACCTGTACTTCATTATTCTCATTTTCATCAAGTAATTGAATCTTTGCTTTACCTTTCCTTTGATCCACTACTTCTTCAACATCTGCATGTACATTATATTTACCTGCATACCAAGTACCTTGCTCATCAAATGTAACATCCTTGGATACAAGGAATTGCTTTGTGGATGGACTCCACAACCTGTATCCCATTTGCTTATCATCATAACCAATGAATACATACTTTTCTGCCTTAGGCTCCAACTTATGCCTCAATTGAGATGGCACATATGCATATGCCAAGCATCCAAATATTCTGCAATGATCCAAGGTAGGTCTCTTACCCCACCAAGCTTCATATGGTGTCATACCTTGCAAAGCTTTACAAGGCAATCTATTGACCAAATAAGTAGCTGTATTTACAGCCTCTGCCCACAAATAATTTGGGCAATTCTTCTCTTTCATCATGGACCTTGCAAACTCAACAAGAGTCCTATTTCTTCTTTCTGCTACCCCATTTTGTTGAGGAGAGTACCTGCAAGTAACTTCTCTCTTTATACCTGCATTCCACAAGTAATCATTGAATTCATTTGAAAAATACTCTCCCCCTCCATCTGACCTTAGTCTCTTCAATTTTTGACCTGTAATCCTTTCTGCATATGCATGATAGTGTTTAAATGTATTAAACACTTCTGACTTTTCTTTAATCACATTAATTGTGATCCATCTGGTAGCATCATCAACATATATGACATAATATCTTGAACCATTTATACTAAAGTCCTTTGAAGGACCCCACACATCTGTATGCACCAATTCAAGTCTTTCTGAATACATAAACCCATGCTTGGAATAGGATTGCTTATGAGCCTTACCTAATTGACATGCCTCACATCTGTATGTCATGTGTTGACCTGCAATGTTAGGCAATCCAAGCACTGAATCATTATTAATCATGTCTTTGACACCTCTTTCATTGAAGTGTCCAAGTCTTTTGTGCCAAAGATCCAATTCTGACACCTTCTGCTCTCCATATGTGAACATAGCATGTCCAACATTTCCTTGTACCTTCAATGTGAAGAGCCTTCCTTCTTTCTTTCCTGTAACAACCTGTTTATACCCTTGACTAGGGTCTTCAACATATACTCCATCATTAGTGAATCTTACCTCATATCCTTTTTCCACAATTTGACCTACACTGATCAAATTCTTTGGAATTGTGGGAACATAAAGAACCTTACTCAGAAGAGTGCTCCCATCTTTAGCCTTGACTGAACCAATTGACTTTACCTTATGCTTTGTATTATCACCTGTCTGAACTGTATGATTAATTGCATTATGATCTAGGTCAGTCATCAAAGCAATATTTCCACTTAAATGATTACTACATCCTAAATCAATATAGAACACTCTCATGTCCTCATGTGAAGTTTCACATGTTGCATTCATAATGAGAGTCGAGTCCTCCTTCTGATCTGATGCATAGTTGTAGTAGGTGTTATTATAGGATTGATTTTGGAAGTTTCTTCCTCCACCTCTTCCAAAAGAATTCCTACCACCTCTACCTCTGAAGTTTCCTCTCTGAAATCTACCACCTCTTGCTCTTTGATTAAAGTTCTGATAATTACCATTATTCTGATTATTGTGCCAACAATCATGAGATAGATGATTGGTCTTACCACATATCCAACAAGCTCTTGCATTATCTTTGTTGTTTCTGCCTCTTCCTCTACTTCTGCCATTTCCTTTTCCTCTTATGAAATTTGCTTGATTTGAAGTACCTTCTTCTTCACCTGATTGTTGCTTTCCTTTGTTAGCTTTCTTCTTGTCTTTAGAGTACATTGCATGACCTGCACTCTTATCAACATCTCCTTTGATATCATTCTCAAAAGTTAGCATATGACCTAACAATTGATTCAAATCAGGAGTAAAGTGATCTAAAGAAAGTTCTGTAGACAAAATAAAAGGCTTCCACTTCTCATCTCCTCTTAGCCCTGTGAGAATTTTTCTTACCAATTTATCTTCTTCAATATCTTCATCCACTGCACCTAGAGAATCTGCAATGTCCTTCATCTTTGTCACATAATCAGAGATTGATTGTGAGGCCTTCTTCTTGAAAGTAGTAAATTCTGCCCATAGTGAAGCCTTCCTTGATTTGGTTGTGTTTTGGAAATGCTCCTCCAAAGCATTCCAAATGTCACATGCACTTTCAAGTCCTCTAATGTGAGGAAGCAAATAGTCATTGACTGCCATGTAGATTATGCTCCTTGCTTGAGCATCCTTCTTCATCCAATTCTTTAGATCTGAAAATTCTTCCCTAGTTGGAACACTAGGATCTCTGAACTGAGGCTTCTCTTCTTCACCTGTAGTGTAGGCTATCAAATCTTTGCTCATTAGATGAGCTTCCATTCTCATAGACCAAGCTGGATAGTTCTCTCTATCCAACTTTTCAATTTGGAGACTATCTCCCATCCTTGCTTCACCTGTAGTCTCAAAACTTTAGACTTTACAAGGAATAAATGTACCTTAACTTCGAGTGTTGCTTCTTCTGATCCTTTTGATAATCTTTGCGTGTCTCCCTTCAATCTTTCTTCAGCACTTTATCCTTCTGAACCTTCGAAATGTACAACTTGTATGTCTGAAGCAGTCGGAGTCTCCCTTTTTCTTAATTTTGACACAACCTGCTCTGATACCACTGATGGAGAGTGTTAATCTCCAAAAGAACAAGTTGACCTTGAATTTAGACAACCTCTATATCAAGATCAACTTTAGACTCCACCAACTTTAGAGAACATTCACCAATTTATCTGAAAATTGATTATTCTGAAAAATTCAACTTCTCAGAAAAGTCTGCTGCAGATTAATCCTTAATTGACTAATCATTTGTGTAAAGTTTTTTATAAAACTTTCTAGACTGCTTCTCCTTAAGGTTGTGCACCTTCTCCAACTTAAATCTCTGCAAATGATTCAGTATACTCTGAGAAATCACACAAACAGTTTACCTATGTGTAAATCACCTTCTCTGCAGTAGCGACTTTGACACCTGCAACTTCTTAGCTATAGTTCTCCCAATGCCGAACCCGTTTGATCAAGATCTTTTAGCCATAGATGGCTTACCTTCCAACTTAGATTTTGAGCCTTCACTTGTGTAAAACTTTACACCATGCACTGAGCAATGTTCATTTCTCTGAACATGAAATCTGCGCCAGTTTTGTCGACTCTCAGAACATCATTACATATGAATGTTCCTAAACTAAATTCTCTCAACCTGATTACAATTAGCCTCTCAAATTCTAGCCATAGATAGATTAGCTATGGACTTAGATACGTGCAGAAGGATTTCTCAAAAGATTAAACACAAAAGGAGCAGACAGCAAAACATCGGGCGCAAGATTTTTTGATTTCTCAAAAAAATTACAACTGAGTGAGGATTAACAATTCAACTCACTTCTAAGAGACTTAATGACTCTTACAACTCCTCAATACACTATTCTCATAATCTCCTATTGTCTCCTCTCATGCCCCGACATTTTTCCACAACATTTATAGGCAAATATGTACAAGCTTATGACTAATCAAAAGTGTGAGTCAGCTATATCTAAACTAATGTACATATGTGTACATAGCTTTGGATTTCTGAGTATGTCCTTCCTTCAACCTTCTGAATTTGTTCTCTTCTTGATTCCTTGACTTCATTTCTTCATAAATCTTCAATTGATGATTGGCATGCACCAACAATCTATCTATCTATCTATCTATCTATCTATCTATCTATCTATCTATCTATCTATCTATCTATCTATCTATCTATCTATCTATCTATCTATCTATCTATCTATCTATCTATCTATCTATCTATCTATCTATCTATCTACCTATCTATCTATCTATCTATCTATCTATCTATCTATCTATCTATCTATCTATCTATCTATCTATCTATCTATCTATCTATCTATCTATCTATCAATCTATCAATCTATCAATCTATCTAGCTATCTATCTATCTATCTATCTATCTATCTATCTATCTATCTATCTATCTATCTATCTATCTATCTATCTATCTATCTATCTATCTATCTATCTATCTATCTATCTATCTATCAATCTATCTATCTATCTATCTATATCTATCTATCTATCTATCTATCTATCTATCTATCTAT
>MU260215.1:72500-117500 GCA_020310875.1 Ceratopteris richardii | reverse complement strand
AGATCTGTTAATAATGCATCCCAATTCACTGGTCCTGGTACGTCCGGATGTGGCACCCGCAGTTGTTCTGAATAGATGGTTCTCTCCACAGCGAATAAGTGGAGGAGATGTGAGGGCCTGGGTACAAATATTTCTGAGTGATATTCCCAAAATCCCGTTATGAACATCTCCTCGAATGTCTGTTTAAAACAAGCTGGGAGGTACTTTATTCTGGCGTGCCAAGCATATATTACCTCTATGGATGGGGTTGTGCTCATGTCGTATACCAGATCTTGATTTCCTGTAAGAAATCCGACACCTGAGAAGTGGGGGTCTTTAATATTCTTGAACGTCCTGAAGGTGATTAGCATTAGTTCAAAGATTTTCATACACATTTGTGCCATCACATCGGGGGTATTCCGTAGTCGAGTGCTCCAGTGTCTGATGGTAGAAATCATGTAATTTACAGTGGGAGGGCCTTGTGGCGGTGCTAGATAAACATAATTTAACCACTTCGCGCAACCCTTGACGTTCTTGACAGCAATGGTAAACTCTGGCCAAGTGCGCCAGCGGAATACTGGAACATAACAAGGATTGTATTTAATAAAAAGGGGCATGTTAGTCCAGGTACGAACCATTTCCGGGTAGGTTTCAAGAAGACGGATTCTCCAGGTTGGTTGAAAAATGGAGCCTTTCTTTGCACTTTCTGGGATATCCTCTGGCCCAAATTGTGTGGCAAAAGTTGGAGGTTTGCCACAACTGCGTTGAATCTCTGCATTGTAATCCGCAAGGAGCACACAATATGGCACATATTGATCATCGTTGGTGCCGATCCATCTATGATGAGACATACTTCGAAAGTATTCAGACTTAATGATGATGTCTTCTATCTTTGCCATAGATTGGATTTGAATGGCCACTCTATCTTCATGGGTTGTTGCTGTCTTCTCGAGTGTTTGGAGCCATTCAAGTACTTCAACTTCTAATGTCTCCAGTCCTTTTGAGGTCTATGCACCACCTGACATCGGCATAGGAACGTATGGTTCCTCATATGTTTCATCCACCTCAATGGGTACTAAATCCTCCGGTTCGGGTTCTACAACTGGGGAGGCCTGCCTTTCATATTCTAGTAACTTTTTCTGGAGTTCAGCCACCTGCTCTGTCAATGCCTTTACTTCCTCTGAAGTCGAGGCCGTTTCTATTACCTTGGTTGGAGCCTCCTTTTCCTTGAGCTGGCTACGTAGCTCATCTCGTTCCCTTTCCAAATCATCATGTGCGTCTAATAAATCCGCATAGCTTTCCAAGATGGTTTTCATTGTTTCTGTGGGAACCGCTTTGAACTGTTCTGGATCGATCTCATGGGGGGACCCTTCCATGGCTGCTTCCAGGTTTTCTTCATTTTGTTTCTGCAATCGTTTATTTTCTTCAAGTGCTGTAGCCATATGCTTGCGAAGTAGAGTTAAATTACGCCGGACTCTCAGGTTATCTGTTTGGTGTACCTCCAACAAGGCTTCGAGTTGTTTGACACCGGGTTCTGCTGATGGTTGGGGTGTCTCCAGGAGTGTTTGATGGGCTTGCTCAAGAGTTGTGTAGCGCTGGTTGAGTTTCGCATTTTCTTCTTCTAGCATTGTGAGTCGTCTTTGTAGGTTCTGATGATTCGTTGTCAACTGTTGATGGCGGCCTTCGAGATCCCTGTACTCACGCTGAAGTTGATATACACACTGATGTAATGATAGGAATATACTATTTACATTAAAGGATGCAGGTAAATATGAAGAGGCAGGGGGAATGGGGATGGGGAAGGGAGTTGTGAATGCGGTGGAGTCAAGTGGTGAAGTAGGTGGAGGGGGTATGGGAGATTGAGGTTGTGTAGGGGGTGGGGGTGGTACTATGGCGGGTGATGTTTCCATTGTGTCAAATGTGTGTGTGACTGTAAAGATGGGGACAGTGGGTGGGATGGAAGTGATATTTGTGAAGAGTGTCGTGAAGGTGGGCATGGAAACTCCTCCAAATCGGATACCGGGAGAGAGAGGAATTCCCATGACAACTGTGGTAGTGGTAGAAAAGGGCGTGGTCGTGCTGGTTGGTGAGGTGAATTGTGTAGCGAGAGGTGAGGTGGGTGGGGAGAGTGGTTCCTCCTGATGTTCTTCTGTTTGCGTGTTGCCTTCCGGTTCTGATACATTGATGTGTATTTGTTTTCCAGATCGCCTAGGGCGGGCAGGCACACGTTTCTCAAATCGATTAATGTATGTCATGGCCTCATGTATGGCCTCATCCAAGCCGACTGCCTCTGCGTGCAGGTTCATGGATTCGATAAACATATCGTCCACACCTTCCTCAGCCAATAGTTGGCTCATGAGCACCTTGCCTGATTCAAGTGACATTTTGTGTTGTTCCTGAACTCGCTTCATGGTTTGGTACAATCTTTTTATTTGTGCCGAATATGCTGGGGCACTTGCTAGCTCTGAGAGTTCATCATATTCTTGATATTGTTCTTCGTCGGCTTCTTCTTCTTCTCCTCCTGCTTCTTGTTCATCTCCTTCGACTTCTACGACGACTGGTTGTGTCGGGGCTGGTGTTGTTGTGGTGGGGTGTGGTTCCTGGGCCTGGTCTGCTTCTGTTTCAAGATTAGATTCGTAGATCAGCCTGACAACTTCTTCGTCCGTGAGGTCATTGAGAGTAAATCCCTGTGGAAATTCCAAGTCTGATGGAATGGGGGGAAACACCAAGTTGGGTCCTTCTGTACTTGGTCGGGGAAGACGAATGGTGAATGGCCGAACACGCCTAGTTTGAGGAGGAGTCACCTCAGGTGTGGTAGTGGCTCCCCTTGGTTGAGCACATGGTAATTGGACGCCCCCTCTCATCTTCTTCGATGGAGGACCCGCTGTTGATAGTCGCCTTTGGAATTCTTGGGCCCTGGACCACACTAGTGCTCTTTGAATGGGCACGTCATATGCTAGGCACCTGTAAATTATTCTTGTTAGGGCACAACAACCATGAAATACATTTTTCTACTTCTTATTCCAGCGCTGATGGGCTAGGTGTATCTGATCGATGACCCAGTGCGGTATGTTGAGGGTGAGGTTCTCCGTTTCTGCCAAGTATAAGCTGAACCATATTTTCTTAGGGGGCATAGTGAATCGTTCTTGTGCGGGAAAAGCAAAATGTTGCATAACAGTTCGTAAGTGGAGAGCAATGGTAGGCGTCATTGCCACCATGTCCTTCAATTTATTGAGATCCTTATGCTTCATCCTACCCGGAACCATTGTTTCTTTCTCGGTGGGAATGTGCATACCTTGCATGTTCAATGCCTCCCGTACCAGGTTGAGGGTCAGTTTGAATCTCTTGAGTTCGTGTCCTGGCAACAATGATGGTAGTTCAAAAGTACTATCGCCTCCCTTGACCCTGCTAGGAGTTATGGTACTTATGAAATAGGAGCAGCGTAGAAAATCAAGTTTAGGCAAGTGTGCTCTGAAATATCTATCCAGGCCTGCCTTGGTCCAAACTGATCGCATTACCTCTGCATTCTGATAGTTCTCGAATTCCCGACTGAAAAAGTGGTAGCGTCCCCATTTGCCATTGTAGCTCAAGCGTAAGCACCACCTCCTTTACTTGTCAATCCGCGGAGACGTGAGGACCAGTATGAAGACCACGAGCAAGTGAAGGCACAAGTGCGTGAGTGAAAGCACACAAACATGCACACACATACACACACACGCGCACAAAGTAAGATCAAAGAGAGGAACAATGGAAAGCTTAGATTGCAAAAGAGTTCTCTTACAAAAGTTCTATTCTCTAACAAGCTAACCTCAAAAATGAGCTCTCTAGCTCTTTTTATAGTTTTTTGACTAGTTTTGGCCCTGTCCAGACCTAGTGTCCGGCCTAGTTAAAAATTAGGTTCCAGGGCTTATTTGAGGGCTCAAACGAAGTCTAAAAATGATGAAAATTGGTACGATGGTACTTCTAATACTCCTCAAGCTCGAGGACTCCTCGGCTTGAACAAAATGGAGTTACTAAAAATAGATAATGGTATTTACAATGGTTTCTAGTGATGAAAATCACTATTTTTGTAGGGGATTCTTCTGAAAATTTGACATACACTTCTTGGAGCTCCCTACTTCCTCTCTCTTCTTCCATGTCCACTTCTTTGATGTGCTTCCATGCTTTGTCCTTGACCTTGAGCTTCAACACTCCCCCCCCTCTCGAGTCTGTCGTCCCTGACAGACCCTTGTTGTAGTGATTGTTCCAAGTAGTGCCTTGAGAGGGAGTGTCCCTTCTGTATGAACACAAGTCGTCCGACGTTCTTCATCTATCACTGTGAGTCTTTGCAGGTTGTAGTCTCTTGGTATGTGCTTCTGCCTTATATTCCAGCATGACTGTGTCGTTGTGAGTCTCCGTTGATGTTTTCTAGATCTTCCAAAGTTGATCTTCATAGTAGTCAAGCCAAGTACTCATAACCCATATTGAGTGATGGGTAAGTGTGTTCGTGCATGGGTTGAAAAAAGTATGTGCCTTGTGCACGGCCTTGTAATGTAGCCCTACGCATGCTTACTTGGAAAATGCATTGGAAGAAGTATGGTGCAAAAATTGCGGGTCTTGAGCTAAGTGCTCAAGGGTATGCTGACGAAGAGGTTTCCTAAACTATCATGGTTATGGTGTTTCCAGAGTAAAGATACTTACCATGGCGAAGGTTGATGGATGTTTGCCTCTTCGTGTGGTACACTCGGCCTTTGGGATGGAACCTTGTTGATGAATGTCCATGTTGATTGTCCACTGATGAGATCTTTTGAGTGGTGGATCCCCTCTCCTCTTTTCAAAGCAACATTTGTCACTAACAATGTGCATTTCTGAGCTTGGGTTCATGCACGTTCACTTCCCTATATTGACACTCAGAGGAATATTGGACACGTGCCGGTTTCTAAGAGATTACCATACTGATTGACATAGACCATTCACCAGTGCTACTGTTCCATACTGGTTCACTGAGAATTGAATTGCTTTACATTCCTTGGCAAGCAACATCGGATAACTACACCAAGCTGTGTTTCACATATACTCTTTAGCTCACCATATGCAGGAGTCTTCTCCTCCAGAACTACCTTTTGCAGATATCTCCTTGGATGCTCTGGTACATGAAGTAGTTAAGCATCACGCAAGTTGCGGACCTTCAAGCTCTTCATGGTAAGAGAAAATCATAGCTGTAGATGCCATGTTCATGCCAAATGCTTGTCCTCTACCAGATAAGGCAGCAATAATCTCACTGCTGGCTGAGACACACTGGGAACAAGCTCTCTCCCACTTCTCTCTTTTTTTTTTTTTTTTTTTTTTTTTAATTTTTTTTTTTTTTTAGAGGAACATGATATCACAAAACAAGAACACAAAAGTTAGTATCAATAGAAATGTTCGACATATGTCACTGTGCTCTTGTGCATGGGATTCTCAAGTGTGTCTATGCACGGCCGTGTAATGTGGCCCTATATTAATGCATACTTTGGAAATGCATGACCTGAATGGTGCAAAAGACAGGGTTGTGCAAGGAGCACATGGTTGTTGCTCGTTCGAGGCTTTCGATGTTATTTGTGGAGGTTGATGCCGGCCTTAGTGGAGGTATCCATGGAGTCTCGAACTGATGTAATCCTCCTTATTGGAGTCCATTTTAGAACATCATTTGGCACTGTAGAGGTCACTTCAGGCGTCTTTCTCTTTGGATGCTTTCTGAACTGTGGTATCCAGTGTGGTTGATGCTTTGGTTCGGTGGAGGCTACTTGCACTTTTGGCTTCCAAACCCATATCCTTTTTGCATGTCTTCCTACTAATGTTGAAGAGCTGATTTGATCTTCCTTTGGTCTCTGTACGTGGTTCTTACCCTTTTCTCTTTTTGACCTCTTCGTTGAAACCTTTTGCATGTGGGAGAACAAAGGTTGTTGTGGGTGTAGGATCTTCTTAGGTACCCACATCTGTAATTGCCCTTGTTGAGCTGCAGCTAACTTCTTAGGCACCCAAACTTGTTGGATATCTTGTGACGGAGCTTGTCTGAGCTGCTTCCTTCGTCTTCTGGCTTGGTTAGTGTGCATGGATGGGATTTGTGGGGGTAAGGCTGGTGGTTGCTCTCCTTTGCGTACCCAGATCTGCTTCATGCCCGGAACCGCTTTTTTACCGAATGGTGTCTTTCTATTTGATGTAGCAGTTGTCGTGAACGGTGGTGTTTGCTTGTGTGGTGGGCTCACTACTGTGGCTACTTGAGTCTTTGGAGAAGAAGAAAGATCCACCCGCCTTCGAACCTGGTCTTCCACGACTGACTCCTTCTGCATCATAGAGCTTTTGACACATACAACATCTTCTTTCATATGATTAGTCTTGGAAGAACTAAGAGAGTGTGTGGTGCCATGATCTAGGAGCATGCAGTTCTCTAATTCTAATGTAATGCATTGTTCATGTACCCAAACTTGAAGAATTTGACTTCTTAGGTTTAAGTTAACTGCATGGTCATAGATCCAATCTTGACCCAAGACAAGTGGTTTTGTAAGGTTCTCATCTTGACATACTAGCGCTTTGACTTTCATTGGAACATCTTGAAGGTAGATGGGAAGTTCCACCTCGCCCAAACAAGGGGTTTCCACACCTCCCAATCCTATGAGATAAGCTTCTATGGGATTGATGTTCAACCCCAAGTCTTGGCAGTAGGAAAGTTTAACTGCACTACTTGCTGCACCTGAGTCAATCAATGCTTTCACCGTCCTTGCACCCTTCCCTTGTCCTATCTCTATGGTCACAAAGGGTCTTCGGTCAATGACCTGAGAAGTCGCAATGCCTGACTTTTGACACATATCCATGTGATATTTTGGGGCTTTTGAGTTGACATCTAGGCCTAATCGCCTTAACTTATTTTGCCTAATACGCTCTCTGGCCTCTTCCTGTGCTTCTTCTCTCACTCTTAACTCTTCTTCTTTTCGCTTCTTCGCAGTGTTGAGTCTCATTAGCATATCCTCAGTAAGAGGTTCTTGATATAGCTTGACTCTACAGCCACTAATATAGTTTGGCAAGATATCTCCTTCTAGAGTGGCCAACTGAACTGCACCACTAGTGGAAATTCTATTAATGATCATGGGTCCATAACCTCTTTTTTCCAATTTACGGGCATGTTGTTTTAGTGTGTATACCAACACTAGATCTCCCTCTTTCAATCCCTTATCCTTGATGTGTGCATCAAAGTATGCCTTTTGCCTCTTCTTTGCAGCGTAGATGCCTGCTGCCGCTCGTAGCCTCGTTTCACCCAAGCGTTCGAGATCAAAGATCCTAGAGGACAATTCATGCCCATTCCACTCATACTCTTGTGCTACTTTTAAGGCAGGGATTAAGAAATCTAATGGTAGCACAGCGTTCTGTCCGAAGACCATCTGAAATGGGGTGGCGTTGAGTACCGTTTTGTAGGCAACTCGATAAGCCCAAACAGCATGATGAAGTTGTTTGTCCCAATCTGAGCGTTTATTATTTACCAATTTTGTCAATACGTTACAGAGGATCTTATTGGTACTCTCGGCTTGTCCGTTGGCTTGTGGATGATAGGGGGCGGATTTCTTATGTATCACCAAGAATTCTTGGAGAAGATTTTCAATGACTTCATTCAAGAAGTGTGTGCCTCTATCGCTCACCAACTCTATTGGTAGTCCATATCTCGTGAACACATTCTCGAATAAGAACTTAGCCGTAGTCTGAGCATCATTCTTTGTTGTGGCTTTGACTTCTACCCACTTTGTAAGGTAATCTGTGGCTACAATGATGTACTCTGCATGGGAGTTTCTAGCTGGGGGGTTAATAGGACCTATGAAGTCTATGCCCCACTTCGAAAATGCACGTCCTCCCATCATTGGTCTCAAGGGCATCTCGTCTTTTCTCACTGGATATTGTGCACGTTGGCAAGTGTCACATTTCTTCACATAGGTATGTGCATCCATATGAAGAGTGGGCCACCAAAGTCCTGAGAATAGAATGGTTTTAATCACTCGGTCAGGGCCAAAATGTCCACCTGCAACACCACTGTGTGCAGTCTCTAAGACCCTTAAATAGTCTGATTCATGAACGCACAGTCTTAAGTAACCATCTTTACCTCTTCGGTATAGGTTTTCTCCTACTAAGGCATAGCCTTGAGCCTCTTGCTCCATATTTCGTCTTCTTGCTAGACTGGCCTCTTTGGGTAATCTTCCCGATCTCATAAACTCTACCAATGGAGTACTCCAATCCGGAATTAATGATACTTGATAAAGGGTCGCATGTTCCACTGGTGGTTTCTCTCTACACATTGGACAATTCTTGATCCACTCATGTATTTCTTTGTCCATGCTAGGCCAATACACTCCTAAACGTTTCAAATTCTGCAGTGTTCGTTGTTTAGAATAGTGATTTCCTAGCAATCCCTCATGAGCTTGCTGCAACCAACTACTATGTTCATCATCCTCGACACAACAAGCTAATACACCCTCAGTATCTTGTTTGTACATGCTTCCTGCCAATATGTGATATTTTTGTGATTTTACAATTTCTTCTTGTGATGTTTTCACATTCTTATTTGCAGGGCCGAAGGTTAGGACTGGTACCAACTTATTTGCCCATTTAGGAACAACTTCCAAATTGAACAGATAAGCATCAGGTAGTTCATCAGACACTCCTTGTGGTGACTCTCCTGAAGTAATGCGAGAAAGGTGATCTGCCCGAAGGTGGGTTCTACCTTTCCTGACAACAACTTCAAAGTCATACTCCATTAGTAAGAGGAACCATCTTACTAAGCGTCCAGTATTGCAAGGTTTATTGACCAAATATAACAAAGCTTGATGATCAGTGAAGAACTTGAACTTGTTGGCCAATAAATAGTGTCTAAACTTCTTTACAGCATATACCATGCCTAACCCTTCTCGCTCGGTTGTGGTATAATTTCTTTCGGCTGGGTTTAGTTGTCTACTAGCATATGCTATGGGCAAATCTAAATTCCCTTCACCTGTGGGTTGTGCCAGCACACATCCTATGGCATGATTGGATGCATCCACATGGACATGGAATGGTTTATTCCAATCAGGAGTGGTCAGTATTGGTGCTGTGCACAAACGTTTCTTCAGTTCATTGAAAGAATTCTCGCATTCGTCGTTCCACTCAAAATTAGACAACAAGGCATAAAGGGGTCTAGCTATGATCGCGTACATGTGGATAAACCTACGGTAATATCCACAATGGCCCATAAAGGCTTGTACCTCTTTAACATTCCTTGGCCTTGGCAGCTCCGCTATGGCTCGTACCTTATCTTCATCCGTTGAGATTCCATTCTTAGAAACAATATGACCGAGGATTTTACCTTGACGCACCATGAACACACACTTTTCTGGGTTCAGACACACTCGATATTCTCTACACTTGTTGAAGATTTGTCTGAGTTCAGGGATGTGAACCCTTCTTTCTTGGGAATGAGCACATAAATCATCCACATACACTTCTAAGCTCTTTCGCAAGAACTCTTTGAAGACATGACACATGAGCCTTTGGAATGTTGCAGGTGCATTGGTGAGCCCAAATGGCATCACCCGAAATGCAAAGATTCCCCACTCTGTAGCAAAAGCTGTTTTGTGTTGATCTTCTGGGGCAATGGCTACTTGATTGTAACCTGAAAATCCATCAAGGAAGCTATAAACTTCCTTGCCTGCAACACGCTCCAATAGGTGTTCTGTGATTGGAAGTGGATAACTATCTCTAATCGTAGCGGCATTAACTTTTTTAAGGTTAATACACACTCGCAACTTCCCGTTCTTCTTGGGTACCACAACAATGGGGGACACCCATTCGGTATGCTCAATCTCATAGATGAATCCAGCCTCAATCAACCTATCAATTTCTTCTTTGATTTTGGCTGCATAGGTATCATTATATGTGTAGGGCTTCTGTTTGGTGGGCTTAGCATCAGCAGTCATGGGGATAGTATGAGAACAAATTCTTGGATCTACCCCTTTCAAGTCTCTATAGTGCCATGCAAACACATCCCTATATTCCCTTAATAGAGCTATGAGCTCCATTTCTTCTCTTGCACTTAGATCATCTCCTATATATGTGCATCTCTCTTCGTTCTCTTCAATGGTCACTACAATGTTCTTGGTCTTTTCTTTATTATCATATGATTCTCCTATGATGGCCTCTCTCTTAGGCATTCGTACCAGAATTTTGCGGTCGTCAACTTCATATTTCTTGAAGTTTTCTGGTACTTCAAACAATGATTCCTCCTTTTCTTGTTTCACTGCTTTTCTTTTCTTTTTCTTTTGACTACTCTCACTTCCATCCTTTGAGTTTACTGTTTTAATACTTGTGAGAGGTTCTTCTTCTTTCTGGGTGAACACTCCTATATCTTCTAGATAGTGCTGCTCTGAGTTAAAGCAACTATCCATCACAATAGACTCCAAATCATCGTCATTCTCTTCTTCTTCTATGACATCACTAGGGTCACATTCTTCTAGCAAGGGTTGACACATGAACACTGAGATATCATAACCCTCCTCATCACAATGAGGTGTCCATTGTTCCTCATTGACAGCAATGTCCATGGTAGCTAAGATTTCTGGCCAGCCATGAGGCTCAAACTCCTCATCTGGAAAGATCATCGGTGTGTAGGCTGGGTCCCTAACTGGTCTATCTCCTAGCGAAGTTCCTTCTTCTCTTGCCTTTAAACGTTTTTCCTCTTCCTTTGCGACCTTGCACATCCACAAATGAGTATCTTCATGCAGCCATGATGGATCAGGTGAACTTTCAGAATGCACAGAGATGGAATCTTCTTTCGCTTTGTGGATAGAATTCCACTGTAGGGGTGGTACATCTCTGAAGGTGTAATCCTTCAAATTGACCTTAGTGGTGACCCCTAAGTGCTGTAAGTACAAGGAGTTAGTTCCCCAATCCTGTACTATTTGCAATTGTCGTAGGAAGGGTCTTCCTAGGATCATCTCAAAGACATTATTTTTCTCAAAGTCACATATAGCAAATGTGTGCTCAAATTCTACACCACAAGTGGTTAGAGTGATCCCTTCTAGCAATCCTAGAGGTCTTTCAAAATGACCATCAGCCATTTGAAGCTTCATTCTAGTTGGTCTTAATGTGGGCTTGCCCCATTGCTTCCACAAGGAGGTGGTCGCAATAGCCACACCAGCACCTGAATCTATGATTGCTTTGGTTGTGTAACCTTGGTAGGTGATGGGAAGATAAGTATTACCTTCTTCACCCTCACACATGTCCCCTATTTTGTCTAGAGGTATCTCTGGTACCCTTTGCTTGGAGCCTGCTTTTGGCATGTTGGAATCAAGTTCTGGAACCTGATCCTTCACATGATTCCAGAGCTCAGGTTTTGCTTTGAGCAGCTCTTCTACAGTGAGATGACACTGAACCTTAGTGTTCTTCACGACATCAGTGTTCCTTGGAACCACTGAGTCTTCATTTCTTACCAGTATTGTGGGAGCTCTAATCTGGAGTGATTCAGATTCCCATGGGCCTGGAAATTGAGGCAGTTCTTCTAAGGTATTAGATTCAAAATCTAATCTTTCGTCTTCTTGTTCTGCTTCATCTTCGTAAATAGATGGAATGTCTTGGGGAAATTGATCATGAAGATCATCAATCTCAGGAATAGGAGGGGAATTACCCTTCTCCTTGGCCCATTTCTCCTCTTGTATTTCCCGCAAGAACTCTTGAGAGTACTGTTGAATAGAAGGAGGTATTCCAGCATCCGTGGAATTAGGAACATAAGCTCCCCTTGGTGGTGAGCTTCCTCTTTCAATAACTGGTTGAGCCTGTGGAGGTAGAGAAACTTGTGGTTTGTTTACCAACTGCTCTAATCGTTCTAGTAAGCCCTGGAAATGCAAATCCGATTTGATAGAGTTTGTCTGATTGAACTTTTGACTAGTCTCAAGTATGGCTTGAGCTTGTTCTACCATTTTCATGCACATTTTCATCCGTTCAATCTCTAAATCTGCTCTAGGGTAACTCTTGTCTAGGTTTGCCGTTGTAGGCCCTTCTTGAAGTCGAGCCTGGTAGGCCTTGAACATCATGTCCAAGCCTTCTGGGGTTGGATCTGCAAGAACAGACCCTGGTTGCGGTCTATTTACAATGGGTGGTGGGGTGGGATGAGGTGGAGTGGATGGAGTTTCGGCATGCGAGGGGCTTTGAGATGCAATGTCTTCTATTTTTGTTTTCGCTTCTTTTAAGCTTTCTTCTAGTTCCGATAACTTTTTATTCCACTTGCGATTGGCCTTCTCTCTGGTATCCTTCCATGTTCTTGTTTTCCTCTTACTAGGCTCTCCCGATTCACTCGACTCTGATTGTTCTACTGGTTTATCCTGTTTTAAGGCTTGTGCTCTAGTGACAGCTTGTATAGGAGCCACATTGCTACTACTTGAACTTGGATCTGCCACTAAGCCTACCACATTAATGGGTGTAATCTTGGGTGCACTAGAGGGGTTTCTTGGACAATCTCTGGGGAGATGGTCTTTGCCACAATCAGGACAAAAAGCCTGTATTGTGATAGCCTGTCCTTGACTCGGAGATGGTGGGTGGGGACAATCACGAATGAAATGGTCACCATGACATCTGAAACAAGATCCTCTAGGGGCTTGTGGTCTCATTTGTCTCAACTGGGGCCTAGGGTTAGGATTTGTGTACATGACCTTGGAGTATTCTGGCTCCCAATTTTGCTCCATAGGCGGTGCCTCATATTGATACGAGTAAATCTCACTATGTTCAGGTGACTCTGTGTAATAAGCATGTGGACTACCTTCATGGGAGTAGTCTGAACTATGAGCATGAGAGTCATTATCTGGTATCAATGGGGTTAGTGGCACCAAAGCTCTATTTGGATTTTCCTCTCCCACAGCATACTTGACTGGAATCACGTTGGCTGGAGCTGGTGGTTGGTTTACCAAGACAGGTTGTGGCCTATATGGTACCTGATATTGCTGTTGTGGTCTGTAATATGGCTGTTGGTATTGATTCTGATACCTACCTTGTGGGTAAGGTTGCTGATAATTTTGTCTAACAGCCTGCCTATTGTAGGGACAATCTTGAGCCGTGTGGTTTGTGTATTTTCTCTCAATAGTGCAATATGGAGCATTCCTTTCTCTAATGTTTTGGTTTTGCATTGGGCATACGTTAGCCATGTGGTCACCTCCGCAAGTATAGCACCGATTCAATGAAGTGACTCCCTGTGTTTGTTTATTTTGGACTCCCAGCTTCTTGGCAACTTGCTCAGCTATCTCTTCTATTTCTGTGGAGATCTTTGAAGTATGACTAGTAGAACTATCCGAATCTTTGTAGAGTTTGGCCAATCCTAACTCCTCACCCAAGTTATCTTCTATGTCTATGCACGTCCGCACACACTCTTCTATGGATCTAGGATCTTTCAAGTATACATAGGATCTTAACTTTGTGCTCAATAAGCCATCTAAAAACAAAGCCACTTGTTTGGCTGGTGTGGGTAGCTCTGGAGCAGGGCATCTTTCTAGGTACTGTCTGAACCTTCTACCTGCTAGTCGCACTGTTTCTTGGGGTGTCTGCTTGAAACTATGGATCAGGGACGATGTATTATGCCTGATACCACTCTTGGAAAATTCTACAATGAATTCGTCTAGCAGTTGACCTATATCGCGATAGCTGCTTCTACTCAATGGTTGAAACCAAGCTAAGGCCGTGCCTTTAAGGGTCAAACCAAATGCCTCGTACTGGGTGAACCAGTCCTCAATTTGTTCGGCTCTCAGCACTTGTTTGTACTCGGCCACATGATCATAAGGATCCCCTGTCCCATCGAAATAGTTCTTCATTGCCTTGATCACGTGACTGGGTTTAATGGTTCTTGGGTACTCCCGGGGTCTAAGCAATGGAAAATCCTGTTCATCTCTTTGTTGCCTATGTGCTTGATGTCTCTCTCTTTCAGGTCTTTCATTTTCAAATCCTAACCTATTCCTGCCCACGGTGTGTGCAAAACTTACCTCAGGTCTCTCTCTAGTTCTTTCTCTCTGGGCTTCATGAGCCTGGGATGATCCTACCCCTTGGAGGCCATGGGAAACATTGGATCTTGGTGGGGGGAAAATCATGTCATTCTTCCATGTATATGCATGTCTATCATGTTCCGTTACCAAGAAAATTTTCTCTGATGTGTTATCCAGGTAGACAACCTTGCCTGGTATCTCAGGATCTTTGAATTCATAGATGATAACTATGCCCAATTGGCTAGGTTGATCTGGCTTGAATCTCCAAAAGGCTTCCTCTATTTCTCTATTCAAAAATAGTTCTATGCTTTTGTTGTCTTGAGGGATCCAGTCTGGAGTGATCACTCGGGTCAAAACTGACTTGCCTCTAGGAGTCTGGGGTCCTTGTCCTATATTTCCTTGTTCTAGGTCTCCTATCTCATTCTCATGAATGATATTTCCAAACTCATCGGTCCTATCGGGTTGGTTGGTAACCACATACATGGTTCCTTCCTTATCAATGTATGAACCCTCTTCGAACTTGACCACCGGGTGTTCAAGTCCAAAGGATTGATCTGGATTTTTGAGTTGGACCACTGATCGCCTCAGACCATCCTCATAGATGCGAGCACCTAATTGGTTGGTCCGAATATATTCCAACTGTGTCTTATAGGGACCTTCTGGTGTTTGTAGATGGGCAGTCCCTGAGCCACCTGCAGGTTTTCCCATACTAAAAGACATTTCTGAATCACTTGTGTCTGATCTGAGTAAAAGATGACCACTTAGTTGTTGTGCCCAAGACTTGGATGTATGGTTGACACTAGCCTCAGAAGATCTAATGCTTTGTTTATCCTTGCCTAAGTGTCTACCAGATCTCAGGTTCATAAGCTTTAGTCAAGAGTCCAAATTTTCCCTTTGGTATGGTTCAAAATCCTTTAGAGCCCCCTTGGTTCCCTAGTCCCACCTGAGGGTCAACTTCAAATTATCCTATCTCAAAATCAACGCATTATTCTTGAAAAAAACAGTTGAGATCGTGTAGGATTTGAAACCAGCTTTCCAACAAGCTATAGAGCTCAAAAAATGGACTTTGGATGAGAAAGTTATGTCAAATCAGGCTCCTGGGGGTCAAAACAGGCAAACAGGACCTTTGGAGAAAATCGCGATTTTGTGAACTTTCTGAAAATCGCGATGCTGTGAAGTAAAAAAAATCGCGATGTTGAGCACAGAATCGTGTTTTTGAAAATCGCGATTTTGAGCAGAAAATCGTGATTTGAAAATCGCGATTTTGAGCAGAAAATCGTGATTTGAAAATCGCGATGTTGATCACAAAATCGTGTTTTTGAAAATCGCGATGTTGATCACAAAATCGTGTTTTTGAAAATCGCGATGTTGATCACAAAATCGTGTTTCTGAAAATCGCGATTTTGACTCAGAGAATCGTGATTCACAAAGTCGTGTTTTTCACAAAATCGTGTTTTTGACTGAAAATCGTGTTTTCTCAGAATCGTGTTTTTGACATGAAAATCGCGGTTTTGAGCAAAAATTCGTGTTTTCTCAAAATCGTGTTTTTGACTTGAAAATCACGATTTTGTCCCACAGAATCGTGTTTTTCAGAGAATCGCGATTTTGAGCAGAGAATCGTGTTTTTTTGAGAAAAACACAGAATCGCGATTTTTTTCAACCAACTTTTAGGCGGGAAAACTGAAAATCGTGATTTTTCAAAAAATTTTGAATTTTCATAGAATCGCGATTTTCATCACAGAATCGCGTTTTTTGGCGGGAAATTCAAATTTCTGAGCGCCGGCTATGGCGAGCTCCGTATGAGCAGAAAATCATGAAAAAAATACAGCGCTTGCTCTCCCTTGCACCTCCTAACTCCTTCCCACACAATAATGCATGAAAAATGGTATGAAGATGGTGAAAATGCACTAAAAAACAAGAATTTTCTATGAAGAAGAAGATGGAAGAAGGTGGAGATGATGATGATGATGAAGATGAAGAGGAAAAAACAGAAAATGAACTGAAATGACAGTTTTTTTACCTTCCAACGTCGCAAATCTACGATCTTACCATCACAACGCTCGTCCTCGAAGCTCTCTCCCCGGCAACGGCGCCAAAATTTGGTGTAGCTCAAGCGTAAGCACCACCTCCTTTACTTGTCAATCCGCGGAGACGTGAGGACCAGTATGAAGACCACGAGCAAGTGAAGGCACAATTTTGAATTTTCATAGAATCGCGATTTTCATCACAGAATCGCGTTTTTTGGCGGGAAATTCAAATTTCTGAGCGCCGGCTATGGCGAGCTCCGTATGAGCAGAAAATCATGAAAAAAATACAGCGCTTGCTCTCCCTTGCACCTCCTAACTCCTTCCCACACAATAATGCATGAAAAATGGTATGAAGATGGTGAAAATGCACTAAAAAACAAGAATTTTCTATGAAGAAGAAGATGGAAGAAGGTGGAGATGATGATGATGATGAAGATGAAGAGGAAAAAACAGAAAATGAACTGAAATGACAGTTTTTTTACCTTCCAACGTCGCAAATCTACGATCTTACCATCACAACGCTCGTCCTCGAAGCTCTCTCCCCGGCAACGGCGCCAAAATTTGGTGTAGCTCAAGCGTAAGCACCACCTCCTTTACTTGTCAATCCGCGGAGACGTGAGGACCAGTATGAAGACCACGAGCAAGTGAAGGCACAAGTGCGTGAGTGAAAGCACACAAACATGCACACACATACACACACACGCGCACAAAGTAAGATCAAAGAGAGGAACAATGGAAAGCTTAGATTGCAAAAGAGTTCTCTTACAAAAGTTCTATTCTCTAACAAGCTAACCTCCAAAATGAGCTCTCTAGCTCTTTTTATAGTTTTTTGACTAGTTTTGGCCCTGTCCAGACCTAGTGTCCGGCCTAGTTAAAAATTAGGTTCCAGGGCTTATTTGAGGGCTCAAACGAAGTCTAAAAATTATGAAAATTGGTACGATGGTACTTCTAATACTCCTCAAGCTCGAGGACTCCTCGGCTTGAACAAAATGGAGTTACTAAAAATAGATAATGGTATTTACAATGGTTTCTAGTGATGAAAATCACTATTTTTGTAGGGGATTCTTCTGAAAATTTGACATACACTTCTTGGAGCTCCCTACTTGCTCTCTCTTCTTCCATGTCCACTTCTTTGATGTGCTTCCATGCTTTGTCCTTGACCTTGAGCTTCAACAGCCATTAAATTCAATTTCTGCTTCCCAGAAGTAGGTGCCGTCACCCAATGGCCCTGCTACATCACTAAACCAATGAGCATGTTTCCCCACTTGAGAAGTGTGTCCTTGAGGGGGGTCCTGGATAGGAAGGACATGCACCGCTTGAAGTTCTTGAGGCCTTTCGGTGGGTGGCGGTTCCAGAAGAATGGTTTCAATGTCCACAATCTGTGCACTGGACCCTGCCTGGGAACTGGTGCCTCCAGCTTCTGCCATAGTTATTGCTTGCTACTGGTTCTGTCGAGAATATAGAGCATGTGTAAGGAATTGAACTCACAACCTCTTGGTTAGGAATGTGATGGGCTAACCACTTGCCCCAAAAGCCATGGTTGAGGATTACTTCCTAATCCTCTCTCTTAGGGTGTGGTTCAACCATCTCCTACCAGGATTATGTTACAGCATGCATTAATATTGTAATGGACAAGATAGAACATGTTTTTCCCCCGTTACAATATTATCGTGAGGTGAGTAATGGGTTAGTGGTCAGTGAGTGCACGATGACAGTGTGTTGTAGTTAATGCCTGGATAGTCCTAGGAGCTAGATGGAAAGATGCAGTGTCTGACTAATGCAGTTAGTAAGTGGAGATGAATTCACAAAGTGGGGTCGGGGGGTTTATTACAAGTCTTAGGTTGCCAAACACCATGGATGGCTTTTGGTCTTGGTTTTGTGGAGACTCGGGAGTGTTGCATGAGTAATTCCGCTGGGGGTTTTTGTGTCTTTGGGACCCATTTACGAGTGAGTCTGTGCGTGCTTCGAGGTGGCAGTGTGTTCGAGTGTATTAGACAAGAGTGGGTGGCGGCTGCTTGAGCGAGTGGACCCTGTCGTGTATGATGTGAATTGTATGGGACTAGTTGAGCCCGCAAGCAAGCCTTAGGCACCCAAATTTGTCTTGGTTGTGGGTCAGCCTTCATCGACTTCCTGGGCACCCAGATAGATTTCACTTTCTCAACAGAGGTTTTAGAAGTCCTCTTATTAGTATCATGTCGTTGATTACTAATAGGTGGTTGAGACAGTTGTCGCGACTTGGCTATAGTCGGCAGCTCATCTTTTCGCACCCACATTTGTTTCACTGGTTGAGTTGTTCGGCTTCGCGCGTTCTTTTGGTCTCCCGCATAGATAGTCTTCAGTAATTGATCTGCTCTTAGTTGCTGCCTCCTTCTGGCCTTTGGAAAAGAAGGGAGTTCCGCCAATGCCTTGACTTTTCTATTGAGATCTCCATTCCTCTGCATCACATAGCTTTGGACAAGAACAGCATGGTCAACTTCATGTGTACCCCTGGAAGGACCAGGAGTCTGTGCCTTTCCTAGTTCCTGGAGTGCTCCATTATCTAACTCAACGGTAATTCTACTCTGATTCACCCATACCTGAAGAAGTCCACTTCTTAGGTTTAAGTTGACTGCTTGGTCATAAATCCAGTCTTGACCCAAGACAAGAGGTTCGGTGAGGTCCTCATCTTGACACACTAGTACTCTGACTGTCAATACTTCGTCTTGAATGGAGATGGGAAGATCCACCTCACCCAGGCAAGGGGTTTCCACACCTCCCAATCCTATGAGATATGCTTCTATAGGATTGACAGTTAATATCAACTCTTGACAGTAAGACAATTGAACAGCACTAGTGGCTGCACCTGAGTCAATCAAGGCTCTTACAGTCTTTGCACTTTTTCCTTGTCCTATATCTAAGGTTATAAAAGGACGTCGATCAATTATCCTATGAGAGCTGATACGTGAAACTTCACACATAGCCATGTGATATCCTTGGTCTGCGTCGGCATCTGGCCTAGGTTGCTCTCTACTTGTCCCAATTAGAGCGTTTATTGTTCACTAATTTCGAAGTACATTGCATAAGATCTTGTTGGTGCTCTCAGCCTGGCCATTTGCTTGAGGGTGATAGGGGGCAGACTTCTTATGTACTACCAAGAATTCTTTGAGCAGATTTTCAATAACTTCATTCAAGAAGTGAGTGCCTCGTTGTTGTTTGAGCATCGTTCTTCGTTGTAGCTTTTACCTCTACCCACTTTGTTAGATAGTTTGTCGCAACAATGATATATTCTGCATGGGAACCCTTAGCTGGGGGATTAATAGGACCTACGAAGTCTATTCCCCACTTAGAGAATGCACGTCCACCCATTCAAAACTTAGTTGTTGTTTGAGCATCGTTCTTCGTTGTAGCTTTTACCTCTACCCACTTTGTTAGATAGTTTGTCGCAACAATGATATATTCTGCATGGGAACCCTTAGCTGGGGGATTAATAGGACCTACGAAGTCTATTCCCCACTTAGAGAATGCACGTCCACCCATCATAGGTTTCAGTGGCATCTCATCTTTACGTATAGGATATTGAGTTCTCTGACAGACATCACATCGTTTCGCATAGGTATGTGCATCCATGTGAAGGGTCGGCCACCAGAATCCCGCAAATAGTATTGCCTTGATCACCCGATCTGGTCCAAAGTGTCCTACTGCTACACCTTGGTGAGCAGTGTCCAAGATCTTGAGATATTCACTCTCATGGACACATAGTCTCAGGTAACCGTCTTTACCACGTTTGTATAGATTATCACCAATGAGTGAGTAATCCTGGGCTTCTTGTTCTAAACTCCTTTTCCTAGCCAGAGTCATGTCTGGAGGGAATATTTTCGTCCTCAAGAAGGATACTAGTGGTTCACTCCAATCCGGAACTATGGACACTTGATAAAGAGTGGCATGTTCCACAGGTGGTTTAGTGCAGCAGATTGGGCATTCCTTGCACAACTTTTGGACATCAGCTTCCATAGTCGGCCAATGCACTCCGAGTCTCCGTAGTGTCTGTAGGGTTCGTCGCTTTGAGTAGTGTTGCTCTAAGGCACCTACATGTGCTAATTGCAACCACTTCGCATACTCGTCCTCTTCTACACAACAAGCCAAGATCCCTTGATCTGTGTGCTTGTACATACTTCCAGCCATGATGTGGTACTTTTGGGATTTTACTACCTGTCTATCCTGTGTGGCTATTACTGGGTGGTTAGGCCCGTACGTCAATACTGGCACTAATGGCTTAGCCCACTGCGGCACCACTTCCAAATTAAACAAGTAAGCATCAGGAAGGTCATCTGACACTCCTTGTGGGGCTTCTCCAGATGTGAGCCTAGAGAGATGATCCGCTCTCAAGTGAGTCTTCCCTTTCCTTACTACAACCTCGAATTCATATTCCATTAGTAAGAGAAACCATCTTACTAATCTACCTGTATTGCATGGCTTGTTCACGAGATATAGCAGTGCCTGATGGTCAGTAAAAAATTTAAACTTATTTGCAAGCAAATAATGTCTAAACTTTTTAACTGCATATACCATGCCTAATCCTTCTCGTTCGGTGGTTGTATAATTTCGTTCAGCTGCATTCAATTGTCTACTAGCATATGCAATTGGAAGATCCATATTACCTTCACCAGTAGGTTGCGCGAGTACACACACAATAGCATAATTGGATGCATCCACATGAACATGGAATGGATTGTTCCAATCTGGTGTGGTCAAGATTGGTGCTGAACATAATCTTTGTTTAAGCTCCTGGAAGGAATTCTCACATTCATCAGTCCACTCAAAGTTAGTCAGAAGTCCGTACATGGGCTTTGCAATGACAGCATACATGTGAATGAACCGGCGGTAGTAACCACAATGCCCCATGAAAGCTTGTACTTCCTTGACATTCCTTGGCCTAGGTAGCTCTGCTATGGCTCTCACTTTCTCTTCATCAGTGGATATGCCATTCTTTGACACTATGTGTCCTAGAATCTTACCTTGCCTGACCATAAAGACACACTTTTCTGGGTTCAGGCAGACTTGATATTCTCTACATTTGTCAAAGATTTGTCTGAGTTCGGGAATATGGGTTTGCCTAATGTTGGAATGAGCACAAAGATCATCAACATAGACTTCTAAGTTCTTCCTCAGGAACTCTTTAAATACATGGCACATCAGCCTTTGGAAGGTTGCTGGTGCATTGGTAAGCCCAAATGGCATTACTCTAAAGGCAAATATGCCCCATTCAATGGCAAAAGCCGTCTTATGCTGATCTTCTGGAGCTATGGCTACTTGATTGTAGCCCGAAAATCCATCGAGGAAGCTGTACACTTCCTTGCCTGCCACTCTTTCTAAGAGATGTTCTGTGATAGGAAGCGGATAGTTGTCTCGAATTGTGGCTGCATTGACCTTCTTTAAGTTAATGCATACACGTAATTTACCATTTTTTTTGGGCACCACTACAATGGGGGATACCCATTCAGTGTGCTCAATTTCATAGATAAATCCAGCTTCAACCAGTCTATCTATCTCTTCCTTGATCTTGGCCGCATAGTTGTCATTGTATGTGTATGGCTTTTGCTTAGAGGGCCTAGCATCTGAGGTCATGGGGATAGTGTGTGAGCATATGTCTGGATCAACACCCTTCAAATCCTTGTAACTCCAAGCGAACACATCTCTATATTCTCTTAGAAAGGCTATTAATGCATGCTCTTCTTCCTCTGTTAGGTCATGGCCTATATAAGTGCATCTCTCTTCTCCTTCCTCCATGGCTACCACAATTTTCTTTGTGGTTTCTTTGTTATCATAGGCCTCTCCTTATTGTGCCTCTCGTTTAGGCATTCTGATCATGACTCTCCTGTCATCTATCTCATACTTCTTAAAATTTTCTGGGACCTCAAACAAAGATTCCTCCTCTTCTTGTGTGACTTCTCTCTTCTTTCTTTTCTTCCCTTCTTCCTTCGGGGTCACATGTGTGGCTATCCTTACATCATTTGTAACCTCTCCATACCTCTGGGGTTGAAATTCTACTCCATAGAAGTATTCTTCATCTGATGCAAAAGGTGGGTCCATAATGATTGACTCTAGATCGGAGTCATTTGCATCCTCAAATGCATCAGGGTTAGGTTTGCATTCTTCTAACACTGCCTCTCCCATGATGGGTTCTATGGAGAAGATTGAAATGTCATAGCCATCTTCATCACAGTGAGGTGTCCATTGTTCCTCATTGATGGCTACATCCATTGTTGCTAGGATTTTTGCCCAGCCGTGGGTTCAAATTCTTCGTCAGGAAAAACTACAGGCGCATAGGCTGGGTCTTGAATTGATCTATGTGTTTCTTTTGCACCTATCTCTCTGGCTTCTTCTCTCTTCTCTTCTTCTACTGCTACTTTGCACATCCATAAGTGGGTGTCTTCATGCATCCATGAGGATTCTGATCCTATGGAATGCACAGATTCCGTATCATCTTTGGCTCTATGGATGGGATTCCATTGGATAGGGGGGACATCTCTATGAGAGTAATCTTTGAGATTCACTTTGGTCATAACACCGAAGTGTTGCAGGTACAAAGAATTGGTTCCCCAATCCTGTACCACTTGCAACTGTCGCATAAAAGGTCGTCCCAAGATCATTTCATATGCATGGTTCTTGCTAAAATCACATATAGCAAATGTATGCTCAAACTCGACACCACAGGTGGTGAGAGTTATTCCTTCTAGAAATTCTAAGGGCTTCTCAATATGACCATCGGCCATCTGCAATTTCATTCTCGTTGGCCTCAGTGCTGGCTTGCCCCAACGCTTCCATACGGAAGTGGTGGCAATCGCAACTCCTGCACCTGAGTCCAAAATTGCCTTGGTGGTGTACCCCTGGTAGGTAATGGGAAGATAGGTGTTCCCTTCTTCACCTTCACACATGTCTCCTATCTTATCCAAGGGTATCTCTAGCACTGTCCTATGTGATCCTTCCTGGGAATGAGGTTTCACTATCGCTGGTACTTGTTTGGCGATATGTTTCCATAATTCAGGTCTAACCTTGAGTAGCTCTTCTAACTTGAGATTGCACTGCACTTTAGTGTTTTTCACTACCTCTGTGTTCCTAGGTAAGACTGAGTCCTCATTTCGTACCATGACCGTGGGTGCTCTCATACAAGTAGACTTAGCTTCCCATGGGCCTGTGAAGTGGGGTAATTCTTGTAGAGAGTTAGACTCAAAGTCTAGTCTTTCCTGAGAGTGGGTGCTCTCCTGCTCCTCATAAATGGATGGGATGTCTTGTGGGAATTGGTCGTGTGCATCATCCACCAGTTCAATGGGAGGAGGTACTTCACTTTCTTTAGCCCATTTGTCTTCTTGAATCTCTCGTAGGAATTCTGGTGTGAATCGATTCATAGAAGATGATGTGTCTGGCTCCGTAGAGTTAGGCACATAAGCTTCAGGCACATATGCTTCCTGGGCAGGAAGACCTGCTCTTTCACTTGCCTTGTCCTTATGTTGAGAGGAGGGTTCCTTTTCTGATTGTGCAATTAGCTTCTCTATTCTTTCTAACAATCCATCAAAGTGTAATTGTGTCTTTGCTGAACTAGAGATGTTAAATAGGCGATTGGCCTCAAACATGGTCTGAGCCAATTCCACCATCTTAGCACAAATTTTGGTTTGTTCTAGTTCTAGTTCTGCTCTAGGGTAACACTTTTCATGATCAGTTACGTTTGGCCCTTCTTGGATTCTGGCCTGATATGCTTTAAGCATCATGTTTAGGTCCTCGGGAGTTGGATCTGCTAGGACTGATCCTACTCTAGGGGGTGGTGGTATTAGTTGAGGCGGGTTGGAAGGTGGCGGGTCGGATGGAGATGGAAATGGTGGTGGTGGGGTAGTGTGAGAGGAAGTTTGAGATGTGAGTTCAGTTATCCTGGTCTTGTTTCTCTGAGGCTTTCCTCGAGTTCACTCATCTTTTTCGCCCATTGCCTTTTCATTCTTTCACGACTATCTCTCCAAGCTCTAGTCCTCTTCTTTGTCATGCTCTCTGTTTCACTAACATCTGGGCTCTTTTCTTGGCCTACCCCTTGGTTTTGCTGCAATGCTTGAGCTCTAGTGATCACTTGCACTGGTGTAGTGGACATCACACCTCCTGTGGAGTTTACAACTAACCCAATAACATTAATGGGAGTTATTTTTGGCATATTGCTGGGATTCTTTGGACAATCTCGTAAGAGATGCTCCTTTCCACATTCCTGGCAATAGCCCTAGATCGTCACTGATTGGGGTTGTGGAGGTGGAGGCAAGGGACAATCACGAATGAGATGATCTCCCTGACATCTGTAGCATGGTTCTTTAGGGAATGGGGGTCTTACTTGCCTAGGTTGAGGCCTAGGGTTGGGGTTTGCATACATGACGTTTGTGTAATCTGACTCCCAACTATGTTCATTTGGCTCCTCACTATAGTAAGACTCACCATGTTCAGGAGACTACATGTAGTAGGCCTGGGGGCTGTCAATATGCGTCGAATCAAAGCTATGGTCACTCGGGTCACTTTCAGAAAGCAATGGTGGTACAGGGACTATAGCTCTATTCAGGTTCTCTTCTGTAGCTGCATATTTTATTGGCATCACATTAGCTGGGGTAGGGGGTTGTTGTGCTAACACAGGCTGAGGCCTTTGCTGGGCTTGATATTGTGGTTGGTAATTTTGTTGAGGCCTAGTATACTGTTGTGGTGGGTATTGGTTCTGGTATCTGCCTTGTTGAGGGTATGGCTGAGGGTAGGTTTGCCTAACAGCTTGCTTATTGTATGGGCAGTCTTGTGCTATGTGATTTGTGTATCTTCGTTCTATGGTGCAGTACTAGCTACTAGGATTTACTTGGGGTTGAGTCATAATGGGACATACGTTTGCCATATGGTCACCCCCACAAGTATAGCATCTTTTCACAGGGGCAAACCTTGGGATTTGTTTGCTGGAGACACCTAGTTTTTGTGCCACTTTCTCCGCGAGTTCCTCAAGTGATGTGGATTGCGGGGAAGAGAGGCTAGAGGCACTATCTGAATCTTTGTATATTTTGGAAAGCTCTAACTCCTCCCCTAGGTTGTCCTCGATGTCAATGCATATGCGTACACACTCTTCTATGGTCCTAGGGTCCTTCAAGTACACATAAGATCTCAATTTGGTACTTAGCAATCCATCCAAGAATAAAGCCACTTGCTTAGCTGGTGTGGTAGCTCCGAAAAAGGGCATCTTTCTAAGTATTGCCTAAATCTTCTTCCTGCAAGTCTCACGGTTTCTTGAGGGGTTTGCTTGAAGTTGTGAATCAGCGAGGAGGTATTATGTCTTATGCCACTCTTAGAGAATTCAATAATGAAAGCCTCTAGGAGTTGGTCTATATTCCTGAACTGCCTCTCGTTTAGTGGTTGAAACCATGTCAGGGCAGTGTTCCTAAGGGTTAGACCAAAGGCATTGTACTGTGTGAATAGATCCTCCACTTGTTCAACTCTCAAGACTTGCCTAAACTCAGCCACATGATCGTATGGATCTCCAGTGCCATCGAAGTAGTTCTTCATGGACTTAACTAGCTGAGTCGATCTCAGGGTTCTCGTGTGCTCTCTTGGTCTTGGCAAAGGGAAATCATCGGCATTTCTTCGATTTCCTAGGGCTCTAAGTATCTCAGGTTCCACCCTATTTGTCTCCATTCTTGTTCTTTCTCTGCCTCCTGGGTTGGCAAAGCTTACTTCTGGCCTATCTCTACTTCGGTCTCTTTGAGTTCCATGAGTTTGGGATGTTCCCGCTCCAGGGTGACCATAGGACACATTAGATCTTGGTTGGGGGAAAATAAATTCACCCTTCCAAGTGTAAGCATGCCTATCATTTCCTGTCACCACAAAGATCCTCTCTGACGCGAGATCTAAGTAGGTCACTCTGCCTGGGCTATCAGGATCCTTAAACTCATAGATCATGATTGTTCCTATATCGATTGGCCAATCAGATTTATACCTCCAAAAGGCTTCGTCCGTTTCTCGGTTCAGAAGCAGATCTATGCTCTTGTTGTCCTGGGGAACCCATTCTGGTGTGATAATCCTAGTGAGAACAGATTTTCCTCGAGGGGTCCTAGGTTCTGCACCCATGTTTCCCTGCTCTAGGTCACCTAAGTCCGATTCTGGGATTACATTCCCAAATTCATCAGTCCTTTCTGGATGACTGGTGACTACGTATATTGTCCCTTCCTTGTCTAAGTACGCTCCGTTTTCAAACTTGATAGCTGGGCGCTCTAGTCCAATGGATTGTTCAGGATTCTTAATCTGTACCACAGATCTTCCTAGGCCGTCCTCATAGATGCTAGCACCCAATCGGTTGGTCCTAAGGTATTCCAACTGCGTTTTGTAAGGGCCTTCTACCCTGTGCAAGTATGGCACTCCTGAACTTCCTGTAGGTCTATCCATGTCTTGAGACATCTCTGATTCACTAGTCTCAGAGCTTGGGTAGTATGGGTGGTGGCTCAACTGCTGGGCCCAAGACCTAGCAGTGTGGTTAACACTAGCCTCAGAAGACCTAAGACTCTGTCTCTCTCTCCCTAGATGTCGCCCTGATCTAAGGTTCATAAGCCTAATTGAATAACCCAAATTTGCCCAAGTACAACCTCGTTGCGGAGTCCTTTTGTATCAGTTACTTGATTCTTTTTAGTTGATTACCGTGTTAACATTCTTGTCTGATATCACGTCGTAAGGTATATTTGAGTGTAGTTCCGCACTTAAAGTTGATCGTTCCACGTTAAGTTCTTTTCCTTTAAAGTTCTCGACAGTACAAAGATTCTGTTCTTAGCTTGAACTTGAAAGTTAAGGTATTCTTCAACTTGATAATTGCCTATCGTCGCCCTGACTTACTCCTACCTCTAGTCGTTCTTAGCCTAAGCTAGGAATTGACGAAGGGGAGTTGAGAATATTCCGACCTTTCTTGCTGATCCTTGTTCTTTAGTGCTCGAGAAGTTGATTCTCAAGCTGGCACAAAGCCCTTGCTTGGACGCTCTCAATTGCTTCTCAATAGACCTGCATCAGTCCCAAGATTAGCTCCAGACTTAAATTCAAATGACAGACTAGACCACTTTCATGCATGTAACTCACCGACCAAATTATCTCTTGCCTTTATAAAAAACAATCCCAAGGATCCCTCAGTTTTCCTACCTCGGGTATAGCTAACTTCAAAAAAAAACCCTATCTAATAATCCTGGTCTTAATTTTCACATAACCAGTGAAAGTTTTGGTTGTACTTCTCACGAGCTTTCCAACAAAACAAGAATCACAACAATTGGATTTCGTATGAGGAAGTTACGTCTGATCAGGGTTTAGGTGCTAAAACAGGGTTCAAAACAATTTACTCAGGCAGACAGGAATTCTTGAATTACTTGGGTTGCGGCCTGACAATGCAATGCTATACCCTTAAAAGTTCCCCAAAAATTAGACTACTATTTTTTTTTCCCTTAAAAATTGGCCAAATTTGCCCTTCTATCGCGTTCGCAAGTTCTGTCAGTCGCGATTGATGTGTCGATCGCGATTGACAGGTCCGTCGTGGCTGTCAGTCGCGATTGATGTGTCGATCGCGATTGATAGGTCCGTCGTGGCTGTCAGTCACGATTGATGTGTCGATCGTGATTGACAGGTGGCTCGAAAAGTCAATCAGTCGTGGTCAAAGGGTCGTTGACTCTGTCAGTCGCGATTGATGGGTCGATCGCGATTGACAGGTCGGTCGCTAGGGTCTGTCCGTCGTGGTCAAACAATCGTTGACTGTGTCGGTCGCGATTGACAAGGGCCGTCGTGGGCTGTCAGTCGCGATTGATGGGTCAATCGCGATTGATGACTCGATCGCGATTGACACGTGTCACGCGTATGATTAGTCCATCGTGGTCAATCGGTCGTTGACTCTGTCGGTCGCGATTGACAGAGCCGTCGTGGGCTGTCAGTCGCGATTGACTGGTCGATCGCGATTGACTGGTCGATCGCGATTGACAGGTCTGTCCGTCGTGGTTCGTCGATCGCGATTGACAGAGCGACCGCGATTGACAGAAATCTGATGAATTCCAAAAATCTAAACACAGTTTTGGGAAGATCTAGGCCTGTAGATCATGGTTTTGTACTTTGTTTGGCAAATGGAGCATTTTTTCTGTCGGTCGCGATTGACAGAGGTCGGCGACACAGAGACATTTGCCAAGATTTCCGTACCTGCGCGAAGTGCTGGGAAGGATGATGCAGCATGTACCTGCAAGACAGCTCAAGAAACATGCAAAAACTGCACACACAATATTGCTCTCTCGCTCTCTCTCACAAGTGAAATGAGGGAAATGGAAGGAGGAAGGAGATATAGTCAAAAAACTGAAATTTTTGCGATGATGGAGATGGAGGTGGGAGATGGTGATGATGATGATGGTGATGAAGAAAACAAAAGGAAATGGATAAAAGTGAAGAAAATACCTATAACTCCAATGCTTCAACTCTACGTCTTACCATCACACGCTCGTCCTCAAAGCTCAATCCCCGGCAACGGTGCCAAAATTTGATGTAGCTCAGCGATGAGTAGCACCTCCTTTAATGTCAATCCGGGAAGACGTGAGGATGGTATGAAGACCTCGAGTAAGTGGAGGCACAAGTGCGTGAGTGAGAAGCACACAAGCATGCACACACATTCACATACACGCGCACACACGGCAAGACAAAGAGTGAGAAGCAATGGAGTTCTTAGATTACTTTCAAAAAGCTCTTACAAGTTCATTTCAATTACAATCTAACCTCAAAAATGAGCTCTCTAGCTCCTTTTATAGTTTTGACTAGCTTTGGCCCTGTCCAGACCTAGTGTCCGGCCTAGTTAAAAATTAGGTTCCAGGGCTCTTTTGAGGGCTCAAACGAGATCTAAAAAATATGAAAATTGATATGTAGGCACTTCTAAGGCTCCTCAAGCTCAAGGACTCCTTGGCTTGCACAAAATGGAGCTACAAAAATACGAAATGGTATTTACAATGGTTTTTAGTGATTAAAATCACTATTTGTGTAGGGATTTTCTCCGTTGATTTATCGTACACATCTTTGAGCTCCCTACTTGCTCTTCTTCTTGTGTGCTCCATTCCTTGATGTCTGAAAAATTTAGATGGCCTACTTGCCAGATCTTCTTTGGCTACTGTGTCTGCTTGTGCTATCTCTTCGTTCCGACCCTCTTTGTCTTGTGGCTCCTTCGGTTCCCTGACTGCTGCCAACACTATCTATCTATCTATCTATCTATCTATCTATCTATCTATCCATCTATCTATCTATCTATCCATCTATCTATCTATCTATCCATCTATCTATCCATCTATCTATCTATCTATCTATCTATCTATCTATCTATCTATCTATCTATCTATCTATCTATCTATCTATCTATCTATCTATCTAGTATCTATCTATCTATCTATCTATCTATCTATCTATCTATCTATCTATCTATCTATCTATCTATCTATCTATCTATCTATCTATCTATCTATCTATCTTTCTATCTATCTATCTGTTCAAGGCAAAGGATCAAGTACCGGCTCTCATCATAGAAGAGGAAGAAGTACATAAATTATTTAGATTACTTCATCATATCAACAGTGATTGTTGTCACTAAAACAATGTAATATATGTATATACGTCCTATTATCACAAGTGAAACTTGATTTTGTGCAAGCCGAGGAGTCCTTGAGCTTGAGGAGTCTAAGTAGAAATCTTGCACCAATTTTTGTAATTTTTGGAAACTGTTAGATAGTTCAAATTAGACGTAGAACCTATTTTTTAACTATGCCAGTCACTAGATGTGAAACCGGTCAAAACTAGGCAAAAACTATAAATAGAGCTAGAGAGCTCATTTTGTGGTGGTTGAACTTATGAGCTAGAGCTAGAAGAGCTATTGTAGTTAGTTGATATTGAATATGAGTATGAGTTCTTTGTCTTCCATTGATCTCCATTGCTACTATCCTTGTGTGTGTGAATGCGTGTGTGTGTATGCTCAATGCATTTCTCGCCATCTTCATGCACATCACTTGATCTTGATCTTCAATATTTGGCCTAATCTCTCCATGGATTTACAATTATGAGGTAGAGCTCCTCACATTGGTACTTTCCATTGTGCTAGAGTGACACCAAATTTGGTGCCATTGCTGGGGATGAGCTCTGGGTTGAGCGTGTGATGGTAAGTGTGTTGGAGAAAATGTTTGGAAGGTAAAATTTTTGTGGTTTTTTGTTTGTAGTTAGTTTTTACACACTTTTACTCCACTATTCCTCTAGTATCATTCCCTATCATTATCTCAAACTCCAAAAAATCACTCATATGCCCTCTTTCTCCTCTTTTTCCCTCATTTGTGTGTGTGAGAGCAAGAGAGAGATTTTGCAGGTGTGTTCTCATGTTTTCTGGTGCACTAATCTTGCAAGGCAACCTCTGGACACCACGGATTTGCAGGAAACACAGGTAAAAACTCTATTTTTCTCTCAAAAATTGCCGTTGAAGCTGACCATCACGACTGTTCGACTAAGGTATGAATTTGGGGAAACCTTTTGCATGAAGGAGGAGCCTAGGTAAGCGCTTGCATAGATCCATGATTCGTTTTGTGAAACTACATCATTTTATGACCATCACGATGATGAAACATCATCATGATTGCGTGTGACCATCACAATGGTCATTGATTGTCGTGGCGATTGGCTCATGCCATCGTGATCGCATCTCACCATCGCAACGATGTTTCACCATCGCGATGGAGCTTGACAATCACAATCCTCACTCGCCATCATGGCTTGATCATCGCGATCGTGCTTGACCATCATGGCCTTGACCGTCTTCATTTGACCATCATGAACTGACCATCACGATTATCAGTGATCATGGTAGCTTGACTGTCATGACTTGATCATCACGATCGTGACTGGCCGTCATGGCTTGATCCCATGATCATGCTTGATCACTGTGACCTCTGACCATCATGGGCATCACACCATCATGACGATGACACATCGTCGCGATTGTGTCTGACCATCGCGACTGTCAGACAAAACGCCAAATTAGGGTTTTGCACATATTTTCAAATTTTTGGGGTATGTTTCGGCTATTAACTATTGAACCCTTGTGCATGTTGCATAGGGCAAAGGAAGAAGCAGGCAAGTACCCCGAGTTCTCGAGCAAAGTCAAAACAGTCGCTTCTTAAGTCCAGGAGAACTTTGTAAGTGGAATTCCCATTTCTTTATTTGTTGACAATTTCATTGAACAAGGATATATTTTGATCAACAGAGTGTCGTAGGACTCCTAGAGAGGCCAAGATTTGCTCTAACTCATTGAGTGATAGGTGGTTGATGAGGGAAGAAGTAAGCAGGTGGAGGGATCAAGCCTAAAGGAATTTTGTGATTTGAATATGCAACACATAAATGAATTAAAGTCAAAACACATTAAAACGATTCCTTGCGATAAAATTAAACAAGACAAGAATCTTGAAAGAAAACACACAAAGAAATAAGTGATTGACCTAATTAAAGGGGTGAGCACGATAAGATGAGATCAGGATTAATGAACCTGAGATCTGGAAAATACTTAGGGAAAAGTGATAAACAGAGTGTTTGATTGTTTAAGGCTAGCGTGAGAACTACAACACAATCGTGGGTTCAACAACTAGGTAGTTATCCATACGAGGTTAGTTCAGATACAAGTGATTCGAATATGTCTTTCAACACAAGTAGATCGGGAGTGTCATTTAATGTAGCCCATCTAGAGAGGATAGAGGGACCCTACAAGACTTAATTGGAGTATATTCATACAAATAGATTGGGTGCCCGGGTATATGAGATGGTCTTCATAGGTCAATAATTCAACTACATAATCCCGACCAACCTATGGGATTAGAACATCCAACCGTAAAATTTGAAAACAAGGCTTACATAGACAAAGAAGGGACCATGTATATCATCGCAATTAGGGCCGACTCAACGAATGAACTAGGTGAGATGGTAGAAACGGTGGACATAGATGTGGAAGGACATGGTAAATAGATTGAGGAACCTAGAAAGCCAAGAGGAAAATCCATACTAACGAGGGTGATAACTCCTAAGTGGATGCCCCAAGACAATAGGAGTATAGAGCTGTTTTGGAATAAGGAGACCGATGAAGCCTTTTGGAGATATAGGCCAGAGCATCCTACTGCTATAGGACCAAACACTATTTATGAACTGAAGGAGTTAGAGGTTCTAGAAAAGGTAGTATACTTAGATGAAACCTCAAAATGAGTATATAAGGTCACAAAATGTGGCCGACATGCATATACATGGGGAGGGGAACTAGTTTTTCCTCTATTAATATCACAAGTATCTAAGGATAGTTTGGGTATTGGCACATCCAAGGGACATATTGAGAAGAACAAGGAAGGTGTAGAGAGTAGTTTCATCCATCGTATAGGAAGGGAGAGGGCCCCCTACCAAAAGTGGGAGAGCTGAAAGAGAACCACTCAGGGATTATAGGGCTCATAGGGGTGGGGATGGTTTTCCCCTACCTAGGCCTAGAGACCACCCTAGAACTTTGAGGCCTACTCAATTAGTGAAGACTATGAAGAATTGTTTTGATGGATCGGGAGACCCCTATGAGCACATAGCAGAGTTTAAGTAGGTGCTACAAGCTGAACAAGTTGAAGACATGTTTACATAATTTAATGCCTTTGGACTCACTCTTAAGGGTGATGTGTTGGATTGATTACACCAATTTAGAGACATCCACCACATGATGGAGTCCTTCATTATAGACTTTTCCAAGAGTGGAATCAGACACAACACGTCTTCCTTGATACACACATTCAAACAAACCTCTCAAGAGATAGTGAGGATGGCCAATTGAAGATTCACACGTTACATAGAGAGATGCCTCCCATTGGAAGTACCCACTCAAGCCGAATTGATAGCTTTGTTCATAGACGACCTCCTAAGTGCTAACCTGAGATCATACATCTTCTTGAAGAAGCCCAAAACCTTGGATCAATGTTTACGTATCTGTGTAGACATAGAAGAACTTGGGAGATGAGCTAGAACTGCCTAAGGCTCACAAAGATTCAGATAGCACTACAAAGATTTCATCTAGATGGTCCAATTCAATAGAGCACTTAGAGGAACAACTGGCCAAACGATTGCAAACTAGGCATCAAATTAGCCCCCCCTTGAAGGTGTTATACTTCTAGATGTGACCATATGGAAAACATGTGTCCACATGCAGTGCAACCCATAGGAAACTCTAATGGAATATACTATACCATAGAACACAGATACACTAACCACACTGCTCAGGATTGCCCATACAATAAACAAGTGGTTAGGTAGAGTTACTCTCAACAATATCAACCAGGTAGGTACCAAGGATAGTACCAGCTGCAATAATATTATCGTGCCCCACCTCAGTATCAAGCACCATATTAGGCACAACCTAGACCTTAACCTGTCCTAGGACAACAACCTCCACCCCCTGGTAATGTAGATTCTGTAAAGTACACCACACTAGAGGAGAATTCCAACATGGTATTAGTACCCACGACCCCTTTGATCACAGATAATGACCCTAATGAAAACAGTTTTGACTCCACCCATGTGGATAGCACACCAACATATTTTACGGACTCACCGAAAAACTTAGAACCTTACTATGAGAACCCTATGTATGAGCAAAATTGGGAACCAGATTATGATCAAGTCATGTATACAAACCCCAATCCTAGGCCACATACTAGACAAGCCCCGAAAGGACCATGTTTTAAATGCCAAGGAGACCACTTCATACGAGATTGTCTACATGTTGCAACTGCAGTGCAATCGCAATACTTCAATATTCAAGGATTTTGCCTTGAATGTGGAAAGGAGCACTTTATAAGAGATTTCCCTAAGAACCCTCCAAACACCTCTACAAAAGTGACACCCATCAACGTGATAGGATTAGTGCAACATTTTGAAGGGTCTATACCCCAGTACATACTGTTGGGAAAGATGGATGGACACTCCAAGAAATGAGTAGGTACTACCAATCCCTGCTTTGTACTAGCCCCTTTTTGCTTCAGAGTTGAGTTGTAGGCCCTTTTAGATTTCCAATGACACTAAACAAGTGCTTATGTAATTTGGAAATGATGTGAGAAATGATTGATTCAAAAAAGACTACTTCCAAGTTGAAGGATCAATGAAAATCTTCTATTTTTGTTCACACACCTACTCCTTGTTAAGCTCAGTGCTTCCAGTATAGTAGGAATAGAAAAATTCATTTTGGAGATATCAAATTCGTTTAATGAGATAATGATTCCAAGTGGAATCACTTAAAATGATGCACTATACACAGAGCAATCAATTTAGCAATCAAATTAGCAATCAAATCATTACCCCCGATTTTTTAGGACCTCTGTAGAGTTTGACCAGTGGGTACTTCGATATGCTTTTCTCAAACTCTGCTGAATGGATTATCTTCAAATTTGTGAGAATGTAAAGGACTTAGAGTTGATTCCAACAAGCTATAGAACATTGAAAATGGTGAAGAAATGATTGAGATATGAGCAGTACCAAATGACTATTCTGAGTAGCTATGACAAAGAGACCATAGATGAAAGTATTGATCTATTGTATTAAAAGACAATGTTGTAGATGATCATTGGCATGCTAATCAATGCCTAATGATAATGAGTAGTGTAGGCTATGAAGTGAGCCTCACTCCCTTACAAAGTAATCAACAAGAACTCGGAATTGAAGTGATCTATCCCATGAGTTTTTTCAATCATCTTTTATAGATGAGTCATTTGAATTTTGAATTTGAATTCTTCAATGGGTCTCACTAAAAGTGATCCTCTAATCTAGGAGATATTCTCTCCAAATAAAGTTGTGGCTTTCATCTAACAAACTTCACGAGTTTAGTGGTAGCCACAAATATTCTTCGAAGTCAAATTGACTTTTACAAATGGTAAAAGGTAAAGGCCTCATAGCAATGGTTCCCATGGAGCTTCATTTAGTTGCACATAAACTCTAGCCAAATGTGTAGGCTTGGTATTTGCACCAACAACTCCCCCTCAAGCCAAACATCTTGGCTTGGTCTTCTTCTTCAATCTTCTTGAATATCCTGCAATCCAATCATAGACTTAAACCTGCAAAGTTTTGTACCATCTAATGCTTTAGTCAATAAGTCTACACATTTCATATTAGTTGATACATATGCCAACTAAATTTCCTTGCTCAATAGCTTCTCTCTCACATAATGATAGTGGACCTCTATGTGCTTGGTACTAGCATGATAAATAGGATTTGCTGCAAGATGTAATGAGCTTGTATTATCTCCAAAAACCATTGGAGATATGGTATGCAAACCCAAACCTGTATATAACAATCTGATCCATATGGCCTCTTGAGTAGCATTGGCCAATCCTCTATACTCTGCCTCTATAGAAGATAAAGCAATAGTATGTTGCTTCTTTGAAGACCATGATATAGGTTTGTTACCTGCAAAAGATAGGTAACCTGAGGTACTCCTTCTATCATCTTTGCAACTTGCCCAATCTGCATCTGAATATATCTTGATGTCCAAATCTGAGGTATAAGAAAAGTATAATCCTTCTTAAGGTACTTCAAAATCCTTTTGGCAGCTTCCAAGTAAGGTGCCCTAGGTTTTGTTGGTGCAATTCACAAGCCTACACATTTGGCTTGTAGTTCATACACATAAGAGGATGCATAGGAACCAATGCTAATGGTTAATTACCATTTACTCTTTTGTAATAGTCATATTTGACTTGGAATCTTTGTATCACCTACCCAAGGAAGTCGTGGACTTTATTAGTTGTAAAGCATTAATCAATTAAGAGAATATCTCCTAGGATGTAGGAGCATGATTATAGAGAGCCAAAAGTTTGAATTCAAATTCAAACTTTGAACTCAACTCCTATAAAAGATCAACTCAAAAATTTGCGGTTAGAAGAGTCACTTTTCGAGCTTCTCATTATCATTTCTAAGTGTGTGTGAGGCCTACACTCTAGCCCACACCTTTCTACACCATTAGGCAATGATTATCATGCCAATGGTATTGTACAACATTGTTCATTAATACATATATCTACATTGTCTATTTCTGAGTTCTCTGTCATAGTCTCTGTTAGTCGGTCAACTTGTGGAGATCATATCTCACTCATTTGTCCACCAAATTCAAAGATCTATAGCTTTTTGGAACCAGATCAACGTTTTCTAAATGCTATAAAAATTTGAAGGATTTCTATTCAGCCATTTAAGAGAAAAGACCGTCGAGGTGATCACTAGTCGAAGTCTGCAACATTCCTAAAAAATGGGGGTTAAAGGTTTACTTGCTAAATTGATTTCCCTGAGCATAGTTAATCTTTTTAAGTGAGTTCACTTGGAATAGTTAGCTTGCTAAGCTAATTAGATACCCCTAAAAGGGATTTATGTCACACAGATTACCCTTCTCAAGGAAAGGCTACATGCATGAGGACTACCTAGAACTTGTCCATACAAATGTATGGGGACCAAGCAAAGACCCTTCAATTTCAGGATCAAGGTACTATGTATCTTTTATTGATGATTATAGCAGGTGGACTGTATTGAACTTTATGAAGCACAAAGATGAAGTGTTCAACTGTTTAAAAAAGTATCTTGCACTTGTTGAGAATCAGACAGGGAAGAATCTAAAGAGGCTAAGGTCAGATGGAGGAGGTGAGTAATTCTCCAATGAAATTGAATCCTTCTTGTAGGACAAAGGAATCAAGAGAGAAATCACCACAAGGTATACTCCTGAACAAAATGGGGTATTATGAGAGAAGAAATAGATTGATTGTTGAAACAACTAGGTCAATGTGAAATGAAAAGAAATTACCTAACTATCTATGGGCAGAGAGTGTATCTACTGCCACTTACCTCATAAACGTATTACCATCTAAGTCCCTTGATGGGATGACTCCTTATGAAGCATGGCATGGGAAGAGACCCTCACTTGATCATTGCAGGATATTTGGATGTGTAGCATATGTACACATTCCTGCTCAGATAAGAGGTAAGCTAGACCCTAAGGCTGAGAAGTGTATCTTTATTGAATATGATCTAAATCAGAAGTATGACTTGGAGGAGGAGTTTCCAAGTCTTGCTAAGGAGGAACCTACTCAGAATGAAGACACCACTTCAGATGATGAAGAAATTCAAGGCATGGAAGTCCAAAGGCAAACTCAAGATGAAGAAACTTGAAGACATACCTGAATCTTCAAATCAATGAATTAGAAGATCACAAAGGGAGAGCAAAGAACCTATCAGATATGTGTATGATACCTCTCTTGTTACTAAACATTCTATTTATCTTTATGGAGTAAAGCAGGCACCTAGGGCATGGAACCACAGGTTGACCACATATCTTCAAGTCCAAGGTTTTGTCATGAGCAAGGTAGATACTTCTCTATTCATTAAGAGAAGTAATTCAGAGGTAATATACCTATGTGTATATGTTGATGATATCATACTTACAGCTAATGATGTCAATGGAATCAGACAAATCAAGAATCAGATGATAAAGGAGTTCAAGATCAATGATTTTGGTCTACTAAAGTATTTTCTTGGACTTGAGTTAGTCTATACTAACTCTGGAATCTATATTACTCAGAAAAAATACATACAAGATATGTTAAAGAAGTTTCACTTGCAGGATGCAAAAGTTGCAAGTACTCCAATGGAGGTAAACCTAAAACTAAGTGCTCATGAAGGTGATGAACTTGATGATATTACAGGTTACCAAAGCATAGTGGGAAGCTTGAACTATGCTACCTTAACAAGGATAGATATTGCATATGGAGTTAGTGTGCTAAGTCAGTTTATGCACAAGCCAAGGGTACCTCAATTAAAAGCTGCCAAAAGAATTCTAAAGTATCTCAAAGGCACTCAACATCATGGTTTGTATTTCCCTTACACTTCAGACTTGGATACCAAGATTTATTCAGATGTAGATTGGGCAGGATGTAAGGATGATAGAAGAAGCACTTCATGATACATTTCATTTGCAGGTGATAAACCAATATTATGGTCTTCAAAGAAGCAACCTACTGTTGCTTTATCTTCTACAGAGGCAGAGTATAGAGGATTGGCAAATGCCACTCAAGAAGCCACATGGATCAAGTTATTTTATACAGAATTGGGTTTGTATACTACCTCACCATTGATCTTTGGAGATAATACAAGCTCACTTCACCTTGCAACTAATCCTATTTATCATGCTAGGACCAAGCATATAGAGGTCCATTACCATTATGTGAGAGAGAAGCTATTAAGCAAGGACATTCAACTAACATATGTATCAACCAACATGCAGTGTGCAGATTTGTTAACTAAATCATTGGATGGAACCAAACTTTGCAGGTTCAAATCAATAATTGGATTGCAGGATATACATGAAGACTCAAGATGAAGACTAAGCCAAAATACTTGGCTTGAGGGGGAGCTGTTGGTGCAATTCACAAGCCTACACATTTGGCTTGTAGTTCATACACATAAGAAGATGCATAGGAACCAATGCTAATGGTTAATTACCATTTACTCTTTTGTAAAAGTCATATTTGACTTGGAATCTTTGTATCACCTACCCAAGGGAGCCGTGGAATTTATTAGTTGTAAAGCATTAATTGATTAAGAGAATATCTCCTAGGATGTAGGAGCATGATTATAGAGAGCCAAAAGTTTGAATTCAAATTCTATCTTTGAACTCAACTCCTATAAAAGATCAACTCAAAAAGTCACGGTTAGAAGAGTCACTTTTCGAGCTTCTCATTATCATTTCTGAGTGTGTGTGAGGCCTACACTCTAGCCCACACCTTTCTACACCATTAGGCAATGATTATCATGCCAATGATATTGTACAACATTGTTCATTAATACATATATCTACATTGTCTATTTCTGAGTTCTCTGTCATAGTCTTTGTTAGTCAGTCAACTTGTGGAGATCATATCTCACTCATTTCTCCACCAAATTCAAAGATCTATAGCTTGCTGGAACCTTTCTACATGTTGTCAAAATTTTAAGTATTTCTATTGATCCATTTCAGAGAAAAGTCTGTCGAGGTGATCACTGGTCGAATACTGCAACAGTCCTAAAAAATCGGGGGTAAAGGTTTACTTGCTAAATTGATTTCTCTGAGCATAGTTAATCTTTTTAAGTGATTCCACTTGGAATAGTTAGCTTGCTAAGCTAACTAGATACCCCTAAAAGGAATTTTATCGATTCCTACTGTGTTGGTCATACTGAGCAAAAGATACAACAAGTGTCTAGCCAAGAATAGAAGGTTTTCTTGAAGACTTGAAGTTCAAAGTTGTCTGTTTTGATTCTATCTTTTCATACATCATTTCCAAAGTACATAGGCCATTTTATGGTGTCATTGGAAAGCTAGAAGGTCCACATATCAACTCTGAAGCATCAAAGGGCTGGTACAAAGCAGGATTTGGCAGTATCTACTCATTCTCTTGAAGTGTCCATCCATCATTCCCAACAGGTTTGTCCATAAATTGGCTCAAGACACTTACTCTATAAGCAATATCAATCCTTGTCAATGTAGCATAGTTCAACCTCCCCACTATTCTTTGGTAACCTGCAATATTCTCAAGCACATCACCTTCATGAGCACTTAACTTTTGGTTTACCTCCATTGGAGTGCTTGCTACCTTGCCATCCTGCAAATGAAACTTCTTTAGCATGTCTTGTATATAAGTTCTCCGAGTAATGTAAATTCCAGAGTTAGTATAGACTAAGTCAAGTCCAAGAAAATACTTTAGTGATCCAAGGTCACTAATTTTGAACTCCTGCATCATTTGATTCTTAATCTGCTTGATGCAATTAGCATCATTACCTGTGAGTATGATATCATCAATATATACACATCGGTATATTACCTCTGAATTACTCCTCTTAACAAACAGAGAAGTATCTACTTTACTCATGATGAATCCTTGATCCTAAACGTATGTAGTCAACCTATGATTCCATGTACTAGGTGCCTGCTTCAATCCATAAAGAGCTTTGTTCAATTTATGTACATATGTTACCTTGCTTGGGTCCTCATAGCTAGGAGGTTGAGACATGTACACCTCCTCTGAAATCCAGCCATTTAGAAATGCATTTTTACATCCAATTGATACATGTTCCAATTCTTTGATGCAACCACACTTACCAATACCCTGATGGTTTGCATTTTGGCCAGAAGTGAGAAGGTTTCTTCATAATCAACTCCTTGGGTTTGTGCAAAATCCTTAGCCACAAGTCTAGCTTTGTACGTGCTTATTGATCCATCATAATTCCTCTTGATCTTATAGATCCATCTAGAACCAATTACCTTCATAGAATCTTTCTTTGGCACTAGCTCCCAAGTATCATTCTCCTTGAGTGCTTCAATATCCTCATCCATAGCTTCCTTCCATTCTGCCTTGGTCTTTGCCTCTTCATATGATGATGGCTCTTCAAATGAAAAGTCTTTGCAAGATAAACAGAGTGCTTAGTAACTAAAGAAGTGTCATACCCATATCTGATTGGCTTCTTGCTCTCCCTTTGTGATCTTTTGATTGCTTGGTTGGATGATTCAGGTATATCCTCCAACTTCTTCATTTTTACTTTGCCTTTGGACTTCCATGCCTTAAATTATTCTAAGTTGATGATGTCCTCATCATTTGAGTTGATGTCTTCAATGTGATTAGGCTCCTCGTTAGTGAGGCTTAGAAATTCCTCTTCCAAGTCATAAGGTAGCTTTACTTTCCTGCATTCATTTTCAAACCAAGAATCATTCTCATCAAAGACATCTCTACTGACCATAAATCCTTTGTTGGAAGGATTGTAGAACCTCTATCCTTTATGATTCAAGTCATACCCTATGAAGATGCACATTTCTGCCTTAGGGTCTAGCTTACCGCTTATTTGATAAGGGATATGCACATAAGCAACACATCCAAAGATCCTGCAATGATCAAGTGAAGGTCTTCTACCATGCCATGCTTCATATGGGGTCATTCCAGAGTATGTATAGAACTTAGAGTTGATTCCAACAAGCTATAGAACGCTGAAAACGGTGAAGGAATGACTGAGATATGAGTAGTACAAAATGACTGTTCTGAGTAGCTATGACATAGAGACGATAGATGAAAGTATTGATCTATTGTATTAAAAGCGAATGTTGCACATGATCATTGGCATGAAAATCAATGCCTAATGAGAATGAGTAGTGTAGGCTATGAAGTAAGCCTCACTCTTTTACAAAGTAATCAACAAGAACTCGGAATTGAAGTGATCTATCCCGCGAGTTTTTTCAATCATCTTTTATAGATGAGTCATTTGAATTTTGAATTTGAATTCTTCATTGGCTCTCACTAAAAGTGGTCCTCTAATCTAGGAGATATTCTCTCCAAATAAAGTTGTGGCTTTTCATCTAACAAACTCCACGAGTTTAGTGGTAGCTACAAATATTCTTCCAAGTCAAATTGACTTTTACAAATGGTAAAAGGTAAAGGCTTCATAGCAATGGTTCCCATGGAGCTTCATTTAGTTGCACATAAACTCTAGCCAAATGTGTAGGCTTGGTATTTGCACTAAAACATCCACCTCAAGCCAAACATCTTGGCTTGGTCTTCTTCCTAATCTTCCTGAATATCCTGCAATCCAATCATAGACTTAAACCTACAAAGTTTTGTACCATCTAATGCTTTAGTCAATAAGTCTGCACATTGCATATTAGTTGATACATATGCCAACTAAAGTTCCTTGTTCAATAGCTTCTCTCTCACATAATGATAGTGGATATCTATGTGCTTGGTCCTAGCATGATAAATAGGATTTGCTGCAAGATGTAATGATCTTGTATTATCTCCAAAAGTCATTAGAGATGTGGTATGCAAACCCAAATCTATATATAACAATCTGATCCATATGGCCTCTTGAGTAGCATTGGACAATCCTCTATACTCTGCCTCTATAGAAGATAAAGCAATAGTAGGTTGCTTCTTTGAAGACCATGATATAGGTTTGTTACCTGCAAAAGATAGGTAACCTGAGGTACTCCTTCTATCATCTTTGCAACTTGCCCAATCTGCATCTGAATATATCTTGATGTCCAAATCTGAGGTATAAGGAAAGTATAATCCTTGATTTTGACTACCCTTAAGGTACTTCAAAATCCTTTTGGCAGCTTCCAAGTGAGGTGCCCTAGGTTTGTGCATAAATTGGCTCAAGACACTTACTCCATAAGCAATATCAATCCTTGTCAATGTAGCATAGTTCAAGCTTCCCACTATGCTTTGGTAACCTGCAATATTCTCAAGCACATCACCTTCATGGGCACTTAACTTTTGGTTTACCTCCATTGGAGTGCTTGCTATCTTGGCATCCTACAAATGAAACTTCTTTAACATGTCCTATATATATTTTCTATGAGTAATGTAAATTCCAGAGTTAGTATAGACTAACTCAAGTCCAAGAAAATACTTTAGTGATCCAAGGTCACTAATTTTGAAATCTTGCATCATTTGATTCTTAATCTTCTTGATGCAATTAGCATCATTACCTAGGTTCAATCCATGACGGCGGTAGCGTGTGGCAAGTAAACCTTCTTTATTATTAGCTTTTGGGAACAACAACCAGCAGAACAATATGTGTACGTTTGCTTTCTATCTCTTATCCAAGCAACGATGCGTGGAAAACATGGTTACATCATTGTTCTTTCAAAGAACCCGTATGGGTTCGATCCCCATCAACGACAAAACATCGGAGTGCGCGTTATTTTGTAATATATGCTTTTGCTTTTAATTAACTCAAAGGCGATCGCAAGAACAACGGACGGAGGGAAAAGCTACGATTGGAGTGTTTTATTATTTTGCTTTTGGAAGAGACACAATACTATATAAGAAGAGCCTCATGCTCATTGTATTCATCCTTCACCTAGTATTCAACACAAGCTTGGAGCTTGGACCTCAATAGAGGTGGTGTTTTGTCCAGCACATGGGGCAGCCATGGTGCTAACTTGAAGCATGTTGAGGAGCAGCGATGGAGTTCTTCTTAATGATTCTTCTTGGAGAAGATGAAGGGTATGCTCACACTCTAGCTCATGGAGAGGAAATTATCTCTTGTTCATGGCAATAAGACTTTGTCATTAGCAGCTTGATGGTGAGGATCGGCCATCTACATGTCGTACTTGAAGATTGTCTTCTACAAGAAGATATCAGGTTGAAGATTGTCTTCTACAAGAAGATATCGGGCTACTTCAAAGACATTGGATGGTGGTTAACATAAGATTTACATCTTATGTTAAGTATTCAGGTACATATTCTCTTTATGCACCATATCAAAGTGTGGTCTCAAGGCACACATATGTACCAGTACGTCCATTGTACTTTACAATCAATATACATTTATTTTCATGATCATTTGTGTTCACATCTTCATGCCCACTTGAGTGTACTATTCACTACCATACTTCTCAGTTTCTTTAGTCAAATTGCAAAGATGGTTTCTCTGATCATGATCCATAATTTTCAATAATTTAACTTGATAAAGTTAGCTCTTTAAGTCTAGTACATATTCCCAAAATTTCATTGCATTTGGAGTTCACAACTGAGAGACATATTCATTTGAAGTGGCCTATATTTATTCATACTTCACTTCTCTGTTAGTACTCCATCAGAATAGTGATCTTCTCAGAGATTGTTCTCAATGTGTAGTTGATCAATTGCCATGATTTAAAGCTTGTTAGATTCACATGCTCTCTATTATATTCCTACTAAGTTTCATTAACATTACTTCTTGGAATTGTGAGATATTAATGTACCTTTGCTCATTGTTCTGATGACTGTTGTAGCCCGTGAAAGCCGGGATGATGCTATGACTTGCTAAACTCCTTGCTCTTCATCTAGTCCATCATTCTTTATGAGATCACTCATGATTGTTAGCGTACTAAGTTAATTAGAGTTCCCCAAAAGGAATTAAGCAAATTGCTGTTGTGCTTAGAGAATTGTTCAAAACACTGAAGAGGTGTATGAACTAAAATAGCAAGTTTTTTACATTGGGATCAACTCCTACCTATCTTTTTTTATTCATCTTTTTGAGAGTGATCTTCCAAGGTACATAAGGTGTCTAAAACATCCATTGGGAAGCTAAAAGGGTCCACTTCATGTCTCTGGATTTTATTTGGCTAGTGTAGTGCAAAGTTTCTATAGCACCACTTCATCTTCAAATCCATCTCTTCACAAGGATTCTCAATGCTTTTTTAGGGTAGTGATTCAACATTTAGTTTTCACACATGATCACTTCCATTGAAAATCTATCAGGAAGGTGCTTTCTTTTAACCATACATCATGCCATTTCAAGAAGATTTCTATTTTTACGCCTGACAACACCAATTTTTTGATGTGTATATGGCATTGTACATTGGTGTGAAATACCTCTTTCATGAAGAAAATCATTAAACTCATGTGATATGCATTAACCACCACAATACATGCGTAAAGTCCAAATCTTGTGTGAAGAAAAATTTTCAGCCATAGCTAAAAATGCTTTCAAGCAAGAAAATACCTCATTCTTTGTTTTCATAGGATACACCCATGTATGGCGAGTAGCATCATCAATGAAGGTAACAAAATATACATGCTTCCCAAAAGATGGATTCTTGATGGGACCACATACATCACTATGAACAAGCTGCAACTTTCTTGTAGTGTCTGTATGACTATCTTTTGGAAAAGAAGCAAGATGCATTTTTCAAAGAACACAACCTTCACATGCATGCTTTTCAATGGACTCAAGTGTTGGCAAACCAATAACCATGTCCTTCTTTTGTAGGTAAAGCAAACTATTGAAGTTCAAGTGACCCAAATGAGCATGCCGAATCTCCATTTCATCCATGGAGGAAGTATGAGCAACCAAGGCATTTGAGACAGCCCTCTTGTATGTATCCATGCAATACAAACCATTACATAATGTACCGGACATTATGATAATATCACCACTGT
>MU260215.1:62500-65000 GCA_020310875.1 Ceratopteris richardii | reverse complement strand
GAACTTCACAAGTCTATAATTCCATGCCCTTGGGGCCTGCTTCAAACCATACAAAGCTCTCTTGAGCTTACATACATGATTTGGATACCTTTTATCTCTGAATCCTTGTGGTTGCTCCATGAAAACATCATCTAAAATATAACCATTTAGAAAAGCATTCTTCACATCTAGTTGAAATAACTTCCAACCTTTACATGCAGCACTAGCTATGAGTGTGGATAGTTGTCATCTTTGCCACAGGACTATAGGTCTCATCATAATCTACACCATATGTCTGAGCAAACCCTTTTACAAAAAGTCTAGCTTTATACCTAGACACACTTCCATCTGCAAACCTCTTTGTCTTGTAGAACCATTTGCATCCAATGATCTTCTGACTATTTGGTTTAGGAACCAAATCCCATGTCTGATTTTCCATCAATGCATCATACTCTTCCTGCATAGCTTTCTCCCAATTTTCCTTACCTTTTGCCTCTTCATATGTAGAAGGGTCTTCATCTGCCTTTTTCTATAAGCATAATCTTTGGTAGCCAAAAAAGAAGTGTCATAGCTATACCTTGTAGGTTGCCATTTGTATCTTGATGACCTTCTGAGTTCTCCACTTCTTGAGGTTTCTGGTTCATCACACTCTGGATCAAATCTTGGCACTTCTTCAACTTCAACTTGTACTTCATTGTTCTCCTCTTCATCAAATATCTGAACCTTTGATTTACCTTTCTTTTGATTCACAACTTCTTCATCACCTACATAAATATTGATTGTACCTGCATACCAAGTACCTTTCTCATCAAATGTAACATCCTTTGATACAAGGAATTGTTTTGTGGATGGACTCCACAACCTATATCCTATCTGCTTATCAAATATCCAATGAACACATATTTTTCAGCTTTAGTTTCCAATTTATGCCTCAATTGTGATGGCACATATGCATATGCCAAACATCCAAATACTTTGCAATGATCTAGAGTAGGTCTCTTACCCAACCATGCCTCAGCCTTAGCCCACAAATAATTTGGGCAATTTTTCTCCTTCATCATGGATCTTGCAAACTCAACAAGAGTTCTATTCCTCCTTTCTGCTACACCATTTTGTTGAGGAGAGTACCTGCAAGTAATTTCCATTTTTATACCTGCATTCCACAAGTAATCACTGAACTCATTAGAGAACTACTCTCCCCCTCCATCTGACCTTAGTCCCTTCAACTTATGACCTATAATTCTCTCTGCATACACATGATAATGTTTGAATGTATTGAATACCTCTGAATTATCTTTGATCACATAGATAGGGATCCATCTGGTAGCATCATCAACATAAATCACGTAACACCTTGAACCATTGATGTTGAAATCCTTTGATGGTCCTTACACATCTATGTGTACCAACTCAAGCTTCTCTGAATACATAAAACCGTGCTTGGAATAAGATTGCTTATGAGCCTTACCTAATTGACATGCCTCACATTTGTATGTCATATGTTGACTTGCAACATTAGGCAATCCAAGCACTGAACCATTGTTAACCATATCTTTAATACCTCTTTCATTGAAATGTCCAAGCCTTTTGTGCCAAAGATATAAGTGAGAGATCATATGTCCTCCATAGGTGAACAAAGCATGACCAACATTACCTTGAATCTTCAATGTGAACAATCTTCCTTCTTTCTTTCCTGAAACAATTTGTTTATACCCATTGCTAGGGTCTTCCACAAACACTCCTTCATTAGTGAACCTAACTTCATAACCTTTTTCAGCAATTAGTCCTACAGTTATCCAATTCTTTGGAATTGTAGGAACATACAAAACCTTACTCAAGAGAGTACTACCATCCTTGGCCTTCACTGATCCAATTGAGTTCACATTATGCTTTGTATTGTCACCTGTTTGAACTACATGATTAGTTACCTTACTATCCATATCAGTCATCAAAGCTATGTTGCCACTCAGGTGATTGCTACACCTTGAGTCAATGTAGAAGACTCTTTGGTCTTCACTTTTCCTTTCACAAGTTGCATTCATTATCAATGTTGAATCCTCCTTCTAATCTGAAGCATAATTGTAGTAGGTATTGTTGTATTTTTTACTTTGGAATCCTCTACCTGCATTTCTTCCAAAGTAACCTCTACTACCTCTACCTCTGAAATTGCCTCTTTGATTTCTGCCACCTCTTCCTCTTGAATGAAAGTTCTGATTATATCCACCATTACTCTGAGTATTATGGCAACAATCATTAGCTAAGTGATTTGTCTTACCACAAATCCAGCAAGCTTTGACTCCATCTTTATTACTCTTGCCTCTTCCCATACCTTTGCCACCTCCTCTTCCTCTTAGGAAGTTAGCTTGGCTAGTTGTACCTTCATCTTCATTTGCTTGTTGCTTCCCTTTGATATTCTTCTTCTTATCCTTTGAATACATTGCATGACTTGTACTTTTATCACTTTCTCCTTTGACATCCTGCTCAAAGGTTAGCATGTGTCCTAGCAACTGATTAAGGTTAG
>MU260215.1:22500-57500 GCA_020310875.1 Ceratopteris richardii | reverse complement strand
GGATGAAATATTCTGATAAGAGAACCTACCCAATCACGAAACAGGATGAAACATTCTGATAAGGCTTTGTAGGATGATGTGGTTGGATAGTCTGCTTGGACCTCTGTCCAAGAAAAGCAACCCAGCCTCTTCATCATCACCTCCTGAATCTTCATGTACACTTTATGACTACAGACACATAAATATAAAAGAGACTAGGTTAGACAAGAAGCATGGGAGGAGGGAAAAATGATCTGAGAATAACATACATACTTATTGAGCTCAGTCACCATCTCCTCGAGGCTTAACTCCTTCGAGATTACCCTTGACAAAGTTGATATGATCAATGTATCATCCTTGATTCCTTGAAGGGCCCTCCATGGGGTCAGCTTCATGTCCTCAAGAGCCTCTTCAATTGAAAGGTCAACTTTCCTTCCCTTTCCCTTCAGATCAACTTGTGGGTCTGGCCTCGACTTTCGTTGCTTCTGGCCCTTGACCTCCTTGTGCTCCCACATTGTGAAAATTTTATCCTGTAGATCCCAGATCTCACCTGATCTGAATGCCAGTTGAAACCATGGATCATATTTCCTCAAAGCATCTGACTTTCTATTCTCATCCAATGCAATTCCAACCTCAATAAGGCATTGCTTTTGTAGATTGGGATGTATTCTTCCAGCTTCCTTCACAAGACAATCTTCATATTCATGGTGGAAGAACCGAATTCTCTCTATGGAGGACATTTTCTGCCTGTAGTCATTGTCGTTGTTGTGATCCCAAGCAAGAAGCTTGGCTTCCTCAGTTGTAAGACCAGCATATATCTTACACTCTGCATACCTAAAGAAAAATGTAGTAGGGTGCTCCTTCACTAACTGTCTACGAGCCTCTGCAGAGTATGAACCTCCAATCACATAATAAGTGTAATCCTCAAACAAACCCTCATTAAAATCCTCCACACAGCTGCACTCATTCGGATCCACCATGACAAGGAATGGCACAACAGTAGCATGAGGATTTATTTTCATTTTCTTCTTAAGATTCTGGACGTGCAAATTATGTGGCTCCCTGATCTCAAGGGGCCTCCTCCCTGTGACTGGATCCACTGGTGGCCTGTGGATAATATTAATCGGCAGCTGGAACAACTGCCCCTTCTTCACAACTTTTCTTCTAGCTATGTCCTCCCTCATCTTATTCTGCTCAGTGCCAAGCACACCAGATGCAAGCTCTCCACCAGGTGAAACAATTATGTCCCCAGAGCTAGAGCTTGAGTCAGAAAACTCCTCTTCTGAAATTATCTTCTTTTTCTTTTGGGGCTTTTTCTGCACACTCTGCTTACCCCTTGCCTTTACAGGGGTCGTCTTCTTGTGCTGTGTTGGCATGATATTGCCCTGGATCCATGGCATCAGGTCCTTGATGAAATTCACTGAGTCTCTGCATATCTGAGCTAGCCCTTCTGGAACACAGCACTCTGGGCACAAGAAATCCATCTTGCATATGACATTTCTTAATCCTTTTGATGTCTCCACCAAGAAAAGCAGGTTGTCAGAATCTTCATCTTCATAATCCAGTTTGTAAACAAGTCCATACTGAAAACCTTGTGTTGTCGTGATCTTTCCTCTGCCATAGGCCCCTGCGAACAGAAGGAGGACTGCATTCTTCTCTTCAACGTACTGAAGGCACCACTCGAGATTTGTCATGTCCCGAAGTGGACAATCTGTCCTCATGACCTCGGTCTCCCTAGACCTTTCCTTCATATTTGGATCCTCCACAGGAATTTTTATGCTACTCTGTCCACCTGAGGATATTCCTAGTGGGTTGCTGGCCTTCTCAGAGGATAATGGTGCAATAATTTTCTTTGGCTTTGCTTGGTGACCACTGCCTTTGTCACGTTGCTGGTCACCAGAGCCCATGGTGACTCTGAGCTTCTTGATGGGCCTTTCATCCTTGTACTCCGCATCCCTGAAGGCACTTGGAAATATCAGATCAAACATAAATGTGGTTTCAAAGGCCCAAGTCCATGCAAGGCATCGATTTTGAGCTTCACGTCGATGCCAGGCATCGATGTTTAAGTGCATGTCGATGCCAGGCATCGACTTTGTGTGCAAGTCGATGCCAGGCATCGACTTGAGGGTGAAAGTCGATGCCAGGCATCGACTTGGGGGTGCAAGAGTCGATGCTTGGCATCGACTTTTGGGCCCAAGTCGATGCTTGGCATCGACTTTTGGGCCAAGTCGATGCCTGGCATCGACTTTTACCCTCAAGTCGATGCCTGGCATCGACTTGCACACAAAGTCGATGCCTGGCATCGACTTGGGCCCAAAAGTCGATGCCAAGCATCGACTTGGGCCCAAAAGCCGATGCCAAGCATCGACTTTGCACCCAAAAGTCGATGCCTGGCATCGACTTTTCAGTGCATGTTGATGCCGGCAAGTCGATGCTTGGCATCGACTTTTGGGCCCAAGTCGATGCCTGGCATCGACTTGTAGGTGCATGTCGATGCCAGGCATCGACTTGTCGGTGCAAGTCGATGCCTGGCATCGACTTGCAATCCTAAGTCGATGCCTGGCATCGACTTACACCTTAAAGTCGATGCCAGGCATCGAGCTGTACATGCTTTGGATCCATATTTCTAGAGGTAAGAAAAATAAATACCTAGAAATCAGATATTTACACAGACATATAGAGGGAATCTTTTTGGAATCTTTATTTATGTTATGATTTTGTCTACCTCTTGGTACTTTTGCCAACATTCTTCTTCTCCATCAGACTTGGCTTGCTGGTATGCTGACCTCTGTGCTCCATGGCTGTCTGTGCTCTGCTGCTCTCTCTTGCTCGTGGATTTTGAAAATGCGAATGATCTCCTCCTCTGGTATTTATAGGCAATTGGGTAACTTGAACCAGAGACTAACTGGATCTAACTGAATGAGTCCACTTGCTAACTAAATCTGTCAACTTATCTAACCAGGGAATAGCACCCACACAAATAGGCTGTTTCAGAGCCACTTTAATGAAATATTCATAGACCCTTGCAACTATTTATATACATTTGCATAGAAATTACATTTCAATGGCAAGAGTATGGTATGTCCATGAGGATGTCTAAACTCATGTAGAGATTTGTTTCTAAGAATCTCTTTCTTGGGAGAAAATCAAGTCAAAGTTGTGTTAAATGTGGGAGACTAATGACATCTTTATAGTATTACCCTCCTCACTTTAGTTCATATTCACATTTATCTTGTAACTCACTGTTGAAATGGAAAATCACTATGAATAAACATTCTAGTACAGAACCTTGCAACTATTTATATACATTTGCATGGAAATTAAACTTCAATGGCAACAGTATGGTATGTACATGAGGATTTCTAATCTCATGTAGAAGTTTTTTCTTAGAGTCTGTTGCTTGGGAGAAAATTAGGTCTAAGTTGTGAGATTAATGACATCTTTATAGTGTTATCCTCCACACTTTAGTTCATATTCACATTTATCTTGTAACACATTGTTGAAATGGAAAATCAATGTATGAATATACTTTCTGTGTGCCTCTTTTACACATAATTCTTTTTCAATATACTTTCATCTACCTCTTTGATATCTAGCCAAGACCACAATAAAACCTAATCCTTGAAATCTTAACCAAATGTAAAATTTCTTCTTGTATAGTGTTCAATGGCATAGCATATTCCAGTTGGAACTCAACTTGGATATATTCCAGTTGTAAAATTTCTTGTAAAATTTCTCCAAACAATTTTATTATATATTCCTGTTGGAACTCAACTTGGATATATTTTGATTCATTCACAATGCTTAGACTGAATGACTCATATGTAGTTAGAAATCAACTGTGTTTCTCATTTGAATCAAAAGTGAATCAAATCTTTGGTTCCCTTATTAGTGTATATTTGAGTAATTAAGTGATTTGATGTAATTTGATGTTTTATGTTATTTAATGTACTTTAATAAGCTTTTGATTTCATATCTTCTTGATGTGACATTTGATGTGACATCTTCACTTGATCTCGGATTTTTACTTATTTAAAAAGGTCATTCATCTTCAGTCTTCTATGAACTCAGTGAAGATGAGCTCAATCTTTTCAGTGGATGCTTGGGCATCAGCTTCCTCTGCTCATATTGATTCATTGTTCTCAGTTGAACCTTTCCAGAGAAGTGATGATCCCTATGATTTAGAACGTGCTGATGATTCCATGTTTTCTGTTGAGTCATTTAAGTTATCCAATTCACAGTGCAATGCTGCTCAACCAAATGCACCTCTTGATCTCCCATCTGATCCAACCATTGATCTCCCTTCTGACTCAAGTGCATGTGGAGCAACGAAAAAGCAAAGCAAGCTCAATCTACGATTTAAAAGAAGGTCTCGTGAAGTAAGTCGAAAAAGATTTAAATTTCTTACTTCAGATAGACAGATTGCATTGGATATTGTGAAGCATTGTTGTGGTTTGAAATGTTTGTATAATTTAGGGATGAAGAAACTAAAGCACATAAGAGAAAAATTCCTCCATTTAGATAGTGAAAGGCAAGATATATACCTTGTTTCTTGCATGCAAATGATTGAGTCAGTAACACGTGTTGGTTTTGAATATTTCTTTACTCAAGGGATGCCATGCTGTAGGGCTTCATTTAAAATTACAATGGGTGTAGGAAATTTTAGAATACATAGGGTTCAACAAGGGTTTTTGAATGGGGATCTCATTTTGGATACGTTCCATGTTGGGACCAAAGGATCTGTTGGACGTCATGCAATGAATTGGATGATGAACTATTTTAGCTTGCATTGTGAAGTTATGCCTACAACTGGAAGGTTGCACTTGTCAGATAACTTTACTCGTCGAGAGGTATTTCAAATATATAGAGAAGACATGGAAAATAGAAATGAGAAGTATGTGTTGTATCGTCACTTTACTCGATTATGGAAGGAAGAGTTTAACAATGTTTCTATTCCTCGTAAAGTTAGAATGGGTGAATGTTCAGTTTGCGCCACTTTGAAAAACATGGCAAAAGGGGCTACAACACCACAGGAAAAGCATAATTTTAAAAACCTTCTTAACAACCATCGTGACAGTCAAGCATTAGAGAGAAAGAAAGCAATTCATCATCGAAGTAAGGCACTCAGAAATCCAGAGCGTTATATGTGTTTGTTGATCGATGGTATGGATCAAAAAAAAACTTGTTTGCCACATTTTTATCGCATCCCTAAGGACATTGGAGATGAAGTCCTTGTGCAAATGCATTTGGTTGGCGCTTTGGTATACAATGGAACTGTAATGTCCAAGGTTTTCTTCACATATCCGAATGTGCATAATGATCCAAACATTACAGTTACTGTCATTCATCGTGTTTTGCAATCATGGAAGGGTCTTTTGCCACCAACTCTATATTTGCAACTAGATAATACTCCAAGAGAGAATAAAAATTCTACAGTCTTTGGATATTTAAGCATGCTTGTTGAAAAACAGGTATTTCAGAAGGTTAAGGTAAATTTTCTTCTGGTTGGCCACACTCATGATCACATTGATCAAATGTTCAGTACTTTCTCTAAGAAGTTGGCACGTAACAATGCTTTTACTCTTCCGATTTTATCTGAGCTGATTTCAGAAGCATATACTCCAAAACCAGAAGTTCAACACCTCACACAGATTTATGACTTTAAGCACTTTTGCTCAATGGGCCTTGATAACAGTGCTATGGTTTTGGCTCCATTGCACAATATTAGTTTCAACCATGTATTCTTGATGAGGAGGGTTGATGAAATAACCCTTTTATTTGCAAAGCAGTATTCATCTTCTCTTGGGTGGGAGCCTAAAGATGGATGCAGATTCTTATTGCAGGTGCCTAATTTGTCTACTGTAATAGTGTATGGTGCAGAACAATCACCATATGAAGATAAAAACAATACAGAAAGATGTGGAAGTGTGGTTGATCAAAGTAAAAGCTGGATGCATGCACTCATTGAAAAGAAGAGACATATTGAGCGTGCAAAAAAATATGCTGGAGATCAAGATGTATCTTGGTGGGAGGACTTTTTCAATCATCAAGAAGAGATTATACAGTATACAATTGCAGGTCACTGGCCAGTTGATGTTCCATTCACATGGGATTTTTGTACACAAAGATCCGTGAATGTGGCCCAAGCATGTAATGCAAATGCACTTCAAAGTTTTATACATCCACCAGAAAGAAATATTTATGTAGGCCCAAGGATGACAAAATAGGCAGAAGCAAGATGGCAAGGAAATTTAATAGAGATAAATGTTGGAACGCTTATTGCAGTACTTGCTGATGGTGATGAGGCTACCATACCATTTTGGATTGCAAAGGTTTTAGAGATAACTAAAGATATTGATCAGAGAAGAATAGAGGCTTTGGTGGTGCATTGGTATTACACTAAAAGTAGTAATGCATTCACAGGTAAATATAACTTAGAAATGGTGTGTGATACTAAACGAACAGGTTCAAAAAGGAAAAAGAATATTCGAAGCACATCCACTCTTAAAATGGATGATGTAGATATTCTTGTTTATGATTTTTCCTTGACAAAAACTGGTCACTTGAGGAAAGCAACCATCAACATGATAAAACAAAAGCTTCCAGATGTATGTGGTACAAGAAATCATAGGAAAACAAGAAGAGTTGTGCATGATCCTGCAGAATTTGGTATGTACGTGGATGAAGATAGAGCTCTTGTGGATATAGAAGAAGAAGAAGAGAGCTCTCAATAGTATGAGATTGAATCAAGTGCATCAGATGATGACGGTGTAGACATAGATCGACAAAGTTGTGAGTTGCATTGAAGCTCTCAGACATTTTTAGTGCTTATGTAAATGCCTCAAAGTAGTTTGGTTAATGAAACCATGTTTTGTAGCAATTTTGAATAACAATCAGATATCCACCCATTAAAGATATGTCTAAAATGTTATTTTTGTGTAAAAACTATTGATTTCTACATTCTTATATATATTTTAGACATGTCAATGTCTTATCATATAGATTTTGGACATGTCAATGTCTTATCATATACATTTTGGGACACGTCAATGCCTAATATAGTGAAATTTTGACTACATTTTGAGCTCTTTTTTTTTTGAGAAAATGACAAAAAATGTCAAAAATTACTTGTTTTCACCTCATTTTTGTAATATATGTATACTGGTGTAAAGGAATTCCAAAAATGAGGTGAAAACATGTAATTTTTGACGAGAGTGTTCTCTTTTTACGACATAGTTCTCGTTTGTTACGACTCGCTGTTATAGATACATAGAGAGATAGAGAGATAGATAGATATTAGATAGATAACTCTGAGATCAAACTGTCATGTCATAGTGCGACATTATTCAAGCAGAAGTGCTGCTTGTAGTGTTTTGCAGTGTTGTTAATTGTTGCAAAAATTGCAAATGCAGATGGAATGAGTCGACTTATGAGCGATAAGCTGGACAAGAACAGCTTCCATGATTGGAGATTCAGAATGACGAATTTCCTGATGGGAAAAGGCTATTGGAAGTACATCGAAGGAGAGAATGAAAATGCTATGCAGTTACGAGAAAGGAATCAAACTGTAGATCAGGTAAGAGCATATGAGGAATGGAATCAAAGAGCACAAAAGGTAATATACTGGCTATTTGTTAGCATACAAGATAGCATGATTGGAGACATACAGGATGCCAAGACTCCAAAAGAGGCTTGGAACAGTTTGGTCACATTGTATGAGACCAATACAAAGGCACGGAAATTGCAACTCAGGAATGAGTTGCATACATTGGAGAAGAAGAGCATGTGACTAAGTGACTACACCTTGAAAATCAAAAGCATATGTGAGTCACTTGCATCTATTGGCGTGAATGTAGATGATGATGATGATAAGGTGGAAGTGTGTCTTCATGGTTTAGGAGCTGCATATAAGCAGTTCAAAACTTCTATACAAACTAGGGAAAATATTTTGAATTCTCTTGATCTAGTATCTATGCTGATTATTGAACTAAAGAATCTTGGTGAGGATTCAAACTCCCAAGGAAAATCTAGTTCTGAGCAGGTATTCTACTTTGGTAGAGGAAGAGGCAGAGGTAGAGGTTTTGGAACTGGAAGAGGAAATAGTAACCAAGACCAAAGTCAACAACAGAATCATGTAGGAGGAAGAGGACAATTTCGAGGCAGGGGGAGGCAAAGAGGCTGTAGAAATTTCCAAAGAAATGATTCAGGTAATGACAATAAAGGATGTTGGAATTGTGGTAAACCTAGACACTTTGAACATGATTGCAGGTTGAAGAATCAAAATAACAGAAGGTAGTAGAATAACTATGCATCCACAAGTGCAGATGATTCTGAGAAGCTGCTCATGGTTCAACATCACATGATGAATACGATGTCTGGTGGTGTTTCAAAATCAAATGATAATGTCTGGTATGTTGATTCAGGTGCTTCAAATGACATGACCAGTCATGTGGAATGGTTTAGTACTTTGCAGAAATTGCCAGTTCCAGGATATGTTGAAATAGGTGATGACACATCACATCCTATTGAGCATACAAGAAACATAGCACTATCGATGGAGGATGGAAAGGTAAAACATCTTGTTGATGTGTTGCATGTTCCAAATATAACAAAGAATCTAGTTTCTGTTGGACAGATGGTTGACCAAGAATTACAAGTCAGGTTCAATGCTGATGGATTATATGTAGAAGAGTACAAGCAGGATGGACGATTGGTTACCAAAGGAAACAAAGTGGGTAGGATGTTCACCTTAAATGTGAAGATTCCTAAATTGAATGCAGCCATGTTTGCAAAAGGTGCAAGAGTTATTGCAGATATAGAGATGTTGTTGGCGATTAACTTTTGCTCTGATACCTCTGATGATGAGCCTTCTTACGGCTCTAATACCACTTTGTTGATGGTCATCACGACAAGGCTTGAACCTTGTCAGGCCTGCGGAAATTGCCACGCCACCGAATAGAGAGCTAAGCTAGAGTGATATAGAACACCTCTGTAATCAACAGTAGCTTAGCAGGATTATTGTTGCTTAACTGTGTTACTGCGACTTGTATTCCACCGGAACTTCACCGGACTGTCACTGGGACGTCACCAAAATTTTACCGGAATATCACCGGAATGAACTTTGATTCTGCTCGTGATTACTTCAAATGAATTTATGTGAAGTAAGGGAGTGATACATGAGCTTCCTTCACTGAATGAACTTCTTCTTGAAGTTTAAGGAAAACTTCACAGTTCTGAAGTGCCACTTTCCGGTTAGACTTTGTACTGTGTGTACATATCCATTCCACCGGAAATTTTGATCAGCTTAAAGTAGAGACGTCTAGCTATAAGATGAGCTATCTCTCATACAAAGCTTCGAATTCTACTGCGAGATATACTTCGTTGTTTTACCGGAAAACATGTTTACTGAAGGAACTGTAACTAATCAAAATATAACCGAAACATCTGTTTACTGAGATAACTGTATTTGACCGAGACATTCATTTACTGAGAGAATAACGATTAATGACTTTTACACCGTAACATGAAAATACTCAGGTTTCTTCACATACGACGATTGCGCGCAAACATCCACATGAACATGTGTTTTCTATTAGAGAAGATGTGTACAAATTAGCTTGGCCTCTTCTTGCTCAAGCTGTAGAAACTCTCCTATACTGAGTAGTTTCTTATTACCATCCCTCTCAGATGAATACCTGATATTCCAGGTTTCTATTATTCATCTGTACATATGCGATCTATGGCGTCTTCTGAGAACTTCTCACTCTCTCTCTTTACTCATACGCGATCTCTCATCATTCTAATCCTCTCATCATCTCATCCCCTTCTTCTCATCATCTGAGTCCTTCAATCCTTGGTGTATATATACACTTTTCTTCTGCGCTCTTTCACGCTCTCATTCTTTAGTTCACGTTATTTTTTTCTGTGCTCTTCCACGCTCTCATTCTTTAATTCACGTTATGTGCACATTATGTGCACACCGTTGTTTATTGCTCTGTTACTCATACAATTCTTGATTCTGGTTAACGGACTGATTCCGCACGCTGTACAACTGAGGCTTTTGATTTTCTGAAGATTTCGCTTCTTTTTCTTTTTCTTTTATGTCTGTCTGTATGTCAAATTCGTGAGTGATTCCTCAACAGCTCCCCCTCAATCACTAATTGACCTCTTCCGATCTTTCATATATCTTTCTTTCTTTTATACCTGCCCTTTCCTTGAATCTGCTTGTCTTTGTTCCATCCAAGCTTTTTGTCAAGATATCTTCTATCTGATCTTTCGTAGGAGTGTAGACTATTTCTATCTCCTTCTCCATTACCTTTTCCCTCAGGAAATGATACTAAATTTCTATGTGCTTTGTTCTTGCGTGAAACACCGGATTCGCTGCAAGATATAGAGAGCTCATATTGTCTCCATGTATAATTGGTATACCTTGATCAATACCCATGCTTTTGAGCAAGGTCTGCATCCATACTACTTCTTTCGCGGCTTCTACTAATCCTTTATATTCTGCTTCTGTTGACGATAAAGCTACTGTATGTTGTTTCTTTTAGCACCAGCTTACTAGCTTATCCCCTAGGTATATCATATACCCATGTGTCGATCTTCTATCATCTTGACTTCCTGCCCAGTCTGAGTCACTGCATGCTCTCAACTTTATATCTGATGTAAAAGGATAATATAATCCTTCCTTTATAGTTCCTTTTATATATCTAAGAACTCTTTGTCCTGCAGCCCAATGTTGATCTGTCGGACAATGCATAAACTGTGAAAGAACTCCCATCGGATAGCAGAGATCCGGTCTTGTTAGCGTAGCATAAATTAAGCTTCCTACTAACGACTGATACTTCTTCATATCTTTGAGCTCTATACCATCATATTTGCTGAGTTTATGATTTACTTCAAGCGGTGTTGAAGCTTCTCTGCAATTCTCCATATTAAACTTCTTCAGTAAGTTTAGGAGATACCCTTTTTGCGTAACATATACACCATGATCTATATATGTGATTTGTATATGTGATTTCCATACCTAGAAAGTATGATAACTTTCCTAGGTCACTGATTTTGAATTCCTTTTCGAGCAGTTTCTTCACCTCTGTGATTCCTGCATCTGAGGTACCTGTAATTATTATGTCGTCTACATAAATGCAAATGTAGATCATTCCTTCTTCTGTTCTTTTGATGAGTAGACTTGCATCTGCCTTCGAACTTTGGTATCCAAGTTCATTGAGATACTTCACAAGTCTGTAGTTCCAAGCTCTTGGAGCTTGCTTTAGTCCATAAAGTGCTTTTCTTAGTCTGCACACATGTTCTGGGTATCTGGAATTTATGAAACCTTCTAGTTGTTCCATGTAGACTTCGTCTGATATATATCCATTCAGGAATGCATTCTTTATATCTAGTTGACTTAGCTTCCATCCTTTTGATGCTGCTATAGCAATCACTGTCCTTATGGTTGACATCTTTGCCACCGGACTAAACGTCTCGTCATATTCTATGCCATGCGTCTGAGCATAGCCCTTGATAACCAGTCTCGCTTTATGTCTGGCTATCCTTCCATCTGCAAGTTTCTTAACTTTGAAAACCCATTTATTTCCGATTACTTTCTTACTATTTGGTTTAGGAACAAGCTCCCATGTCTTGTTCTCTTCCAGTGCACTGAATTCTTCTTCCATTGCTTCTTCCCATTGCTTCTTGCCTTTAGCTTCATCATAGCTCTGAGGTTCATCATCATCTTTGACCATATATGCATAATTTTTCTGAGTTATATAAGATGTATCATACGAGTACCTTTCCGGTTGTCTTCTTACTTTGTTTGACCTCCTTAGCTCATATTCTTCGTGTGTATCTAAATACACATCTTCATCTTCGTTTCTCATACCTGATCCGGTCCTGGACGTACTTGTCTGCATATGATCTTCATCTCTATTCACCTGCACAATTGATTTTCCTTTCTCTTTTCTTTTTATCTCTTCTTCAAATTCTTCAGCTGTATGACTTTGATCTGCATACAAGCTTTTCTGTTCATCAAATGTTACATCTCTGGAAACAGTAAATTGTTTGGTTAGAGGACTCCATAACCTATAACCCATCTGCTTTTCATCATATCCGACGAACACATATTTCTCTGCTTTCGGTTCAAGCTTATGTCTCAGTTGTGATGGTACATAAGCATACGCTAGTGATCCAAACACTTTACAATGATCAAGTGTTGGCTTCTTTCCCCACCAGGCTTCATAAGGGGTCATTCCTTCGAACGCTATACAAGGTAATCTGTTTACCAAGTATGTAGCTGTATTTACGGCTTCAGCCCAAAGATAATCTGGACAATTCTTTTCTTTCAGCATAGCTCGTGCAAACTCGACTAGAGTTCGGTTCCTTCTTTTTGCTACACCGTTTTGTTGTGGTGTATACCTGCAGGTTATTTCTCTCTTGATACCTGCATTCCAAAGATAATCATTGAACTCTCGGGAGAAGTATTCTCCACCTCCACCAGACCTCAGTCTTTAAGTCTTTCAACATATGCATGAAAATGTCTGAAAGCTCCAAACACTTCTGATTTCTCTTTCAAAACATAAAGAGTTATCCATCTTGTTGCATCATCAATGAATAAGACATAGTACCTCGATCCGCTCATTGATCCTTCTTTTGTTGGTCCCCATACATCTGTATGTATGAGTTCTAGCACACCATCATGTTTGAATCCTTTCTTCTGGAAAGGTAACCTGTGGGCTTTTCCCATCTGACAAGCTTCGCACTTGTGAATCATATGTTGGTTTTGTACGTTCGGTAATCCCAGTACAGACACATTCGCTATCATAGCTTTTCTTCCTTTTTCATTGAAATGACCTAATCTCTTGTACCAGAGATCAAGTTCTGTAATCACCTTTTCATCATGTGTGAGCGACGCTTGGCCAATGTTCCCTTGTACTCTTAAAGTAAAGAGTCTTCCTTCTTTCTTACCAGAGATGATCTGATTATATCCGTTCTTGGGATCTTCTTGGGATCTGATTATATCCGTTCTTGGGATCTTCTTTCTTACCAGAGATGATCTGATTATATCCGTTCTTGGGATCGTTTGTTTGTAAATTTGACCTGAAATCCTTTCTCAACTATCTGTCCCACACTAATCAGATTTTCTGGTATTGTCGGAACATACAAAACATTGGTTAGCAAATCTGCTCCACTCTTACACTTCACTTTTCCAATTGAATGTACACTATGCCTCGTATTGTCACCTCTTCGAACAGTATGACTAGAACTTCCTTTTTCGAATTCTGACATCAGTTCTATGTTTCCTGACAAGTGATTAGAACATCCAGAGTCAATGTAAAATACCTTTAGATCTTCTTTATCAGATGTGCTGATTGAGTTCATCATCAATGATGTATGATTTTCATTCTATGTGTCATTTGCGTAGTTGTTATAGGTGGTGTTGTAGGATTGGCCCTATCCCCAACTTCTTGTTCCACCTCTACCATAGCCTCCTCTTTGATTCTGTCTACCCTTTTGAAAGTTACCTTGATATCTTCGGCTTCTGCCTCTGCAATTACTGTTTTGATTTTGATTTGATCCCTATTGGTTGTGCCAACAGTCATGCGCCAGATGATTACTTAGTCCACAAATCCAGCAAGCTTTCTTGTTGGTATTCTGACTACTTCTTCCTCTTCCAAAACCTCTTGCTCTTCCTCTGCTAGTGCTTTTACCTCTTGCATAATAAGCCTGAGAATTCAACTCCTCTTCATCTTTTGACTTACCTTTATCTCCTTTCTTTTTGTTCTTCATGTACATTGCAGAACTTTGTCCTCTATCTCCATCTCCTTTGAGGTCTTGCTCATATGTGAGCATCAATCCTAGCAACTGATTTAACTCTGGAACAAAATGATTTAAAGAGAGTTCAGTTGAAAGTACAAAAGGTTTCCACCTTTCATGTCCTCTCAAACCTGTGAGCAGTTGCACTATCAATCTGTGATTTTCGACATCTTCATTTATGGATCCAAGACTATCTGCTAGATCCTTCATTTTAGTGACGTAGTCACTAATGCTTTGACTCGGCTTCTTTTTTAACGTTGTGAACTCGGACCATAAGCTAGCCTTTCTAGCTTTCGTAGTATTTTGGAAGTGGTCTTCCAATGCGCCCCATATGTCCTCCGCTTTCTCCAGACCTCTAATGTGCGGTAGTAAATGATCTGAAACAGTGTTGTAGATGTAAGCTCTTGCCATTGCATCTTTCTTCTACCACAGCTTCAAAGCTTCTAACTCTTCTTTTTCCAGTTGGCTATCATCTTCGAAGGTCGGCTTCTTTTCTTCTCAGGTCACATACATCATTAAGTCCTTACTCATAAGTAAGGCTTCCATACGCATTACCCACGCGGGATAATTATCTCTGTCCAGCTTATCAATTTGGACATGATCTGCCATGATCTTCGTGTTCGCTTTAGGTTGCCTTTGAGAGTCTTTGGCTCTGATGCCGCTCGTGGAACTAACCTGCTCTGATACCATTGTTGGCGATTAACTTTTGCTCTGATACCTCTGATGATGAGCCTTCTTACGGCTCTAATACCACTTTGTTGATGGTCGTCACGGCAAGGCTTGAACCTTGTCAGGCCTACGGAAATTGCCGCGCCACCGAATAGAAAGCTAAGCTAGAGTGATATAGAACGCCTCGGTAATCAACAGTAGCTTAGGAGGATTACTGTCGCTTAACTGTGTTAAACTGCGACTTGTATTCCACCGGAACTTCATCGGACTGTCACTGGGACGTCACCAAAATTTTACCGGAATATCACCGGAATGAACTTTGATTCTGCTCGTGATTACTTCAAATGAATTTATGTGAAGTAAGGGAGTGACACGTGAGCTTCCTTCACTGAATGAACTTCTTCTTGAAGTTTAAGGAAAACTTCACAATTTTGAAGTGCCACTTTCTGGTTAGACTTTGTACTGTGTGTACATATCCATTCCACCAGAAATTTTGATCATCTTAAAGTAGAGACGTCTAGCTACAAGATGAGCTATCTCTCATACAAATCTTCGAATTCTAATGCGAGATATACTTCGTTGTTTTACCGGAAAACACGTTTACTGAAGGAACTGTAACTAATCAAAATATAACCGAAACATCTGTTTACTGAGATAACTGTATGTGACCGAGACATTCATTTACTGAGAGAATAACGATTAACGACTTTTACACCGTAACATGAAAATACTCAGGTTTCTTCACATACGACGATTGCGCGCAAACATCCACATGAACATGTGTTTTCTATTAGAGAAGATGTGTACAAATTAGCTTGGCCTCTTCTTGCTCAAGCTGTAGAAACTCTCCTATACTGAGTAGTTTCTTATTACCATCCCTCTCAGATGAATACCTGACATTCCAGGTTTCTGTTATTCATCTGTACATACGCGATCTATGGCTTCTAAGAACTTCTCACTCTCTCTCTTTACTCATACGCGATCTCTCATCATTCTCATCCTCTCATCCCCTTCTTCTCATCATCTGAGTCCTTCAATCCTTGGTGTATATATACACTTTTCTTCTGCGCTCTTCCATGCTCTCATTCTTTAGTTCACGTTATTTTTTTCTGCGCTCTTCCACGCTCTCATTCTTTAATTCACGTTATGCGCACATTATGCGCACACCGCTGTTTATTGCTCTGTTACTCGTACAATTCTTGATTCTGGTTAACGGGCTGATTCCGCACGTTGTACAACTGAGGCTTTTGATTTTTTGAAGATTTCGCTTCTTTTTCTTTTTCTTTTATGTCTGTCTGTATGCCAAATTCGTGAGTGATTCCTCAACAGATGTGGCACAAATGGATTGGACATGCAAACTTGCAAAGACTGAAATTGATGCAGTCAAAGGAGATTGTCCATGGACTACCAAATTCCAAAGTTGTAGAAATGCAAAAGGTATGTGCAGCATGTCAATTTGGTAAACAGTCAAGAGCATCATTTCCACATGACAAGCATGTTAGTGAGAATGTACTAGAAGTAGTACATATAGATATTTGGGGTCCAGCAAAGACCACATCTATGGGCGGTTGCAGGTTTTATGTTACTTTCATTGATGACCATACACACAAAGTATGGGTATATTCCATGAAAGAGAAGAGCAAGGTGTTCACTCACTTCCAGAATTTTAAATCTATGGTGGAAAAGCAGACAGGGAAGTACATTCAGACATTAAGATCTGATGGAGGAGGTGAATACATGTCAAATGAGTTCAGTGGTTTTCTAAAAAATCATGGAATTCAGCATCAATTTTGATGTAGGTACACACCACAACAGAATGGCGTTGCTGAATGCAAAAATAGATATATTGCAAAAATAGCAAGAGCCTTGATGGCTGAGAAGAATATGGCTCATTATTGTTGGGCAGAAGCTGTGCATACTGCTGCATACATCATGAACAGAACTCCGACTGCTATTGTACATCAAGTTACACCTAAAGAGAAGTTTACAGGTAAAAAGTAAAACTTATCGCATCTGAAAGTTTTTGGTTGTATTGCATATGTACATGTCCTAGATGAATTGAGAATGAAGCTTGATCCAAAAGCAAAAAAGTGTGTCTTCATTGGATACTCCCTTGAGCAAAAGGGATATAAATGTTATAACCCACTCACACGATAGGTAAGGGTGAGCAGAGATGTGGTATTTGATGAAATGTCAAGCTTCTATGCAGATGCCAAAGAAGGACTGAATCTTGAACCAAATGACAAAGAAAATGCTGAAAAATCAAGTGCAAAATCTCAAGTTTTGAGTGGACCGGATGCATCACCAAGCAATAGTTCCAACTCAAATCCATGGAGTGGAAGATTGCGTGGAAATTTTAGTCCAGCAAATTCATCAAATACATCCAAGAAAGGTAAAGAAAAGATTTATACAGGTCATAAAACATGTGCAAGATTTGAAGATGTTGATGGAGATTCAAGCGGTTCAGAAAAGAGTCTTGATGAGGAACTTAGACTACCCTCTGTGAAGACTCCAAGAATAAGAAGGGCACATGCAGATGATACAAGGAGAAGTGACCCAGGACCAAGAAGATTTGGGAGGATACAAAATTCAGTGCAATGATTGACGTATGATAGTTATATGGCTCGTCATTGTGCCTACATGACAAAGGTAATACAAGATGCTGAACCTTCTTGCTTTGAAGATGCAATTGGAATTGCAGATTGGGAAAAAGCTATGGATGAGGAGATGGTTGCACTTTATGGAAATGATACATGGAAGCTGGTTCCATTGCCGCAAGGAAAGAAACTCATAGGCTCCAAATGGGTTTACAAGGTAAAGCATAATGCTGATGGTAGCATAAGTAGGTATAAAGCACAATTGGTAGCTAAAGGATATGCATAGACATATGGCATTCATTATGAGGAAACATTCAGCCCTATAGCTAAAATGTATACTGTGAGAACACTTGTTGCATTAGCACACCAAAAGGATGGTCTTTGCATCACATGGATGTGAAGAATGCTTTCCTACATGGTGAGTTACAAGAAGAAGTATATATGGACCAGCCACAAGGATATGAAGATTCAAATCATCCAGAATATTTTTGCAGGTTGCAAAAGGCTTTGTATGGCCTGATGCAAGCCCCTCGTGCATGGCATGCAAGGATTGCTGATTACGTAACCAACATTGGGTTTTCTATGTCTGATGCAAATCATTCACTATATGCAAAGAAGGTTGATGATGGCATCACAATTGTGGCTATTTATGTTGATGACCTGATTGTAGGTGGTGATAATGAAGATAGCATCGAAGAGGTAAAGCAACTTCTTATGCAGGAATTCGACATGAAAGACCTTGGTGTGTTGAGTTATTTCTTGGGCATTGAGTTTATACATACAAAAATAGGTATATGGATGTCACAAAGGGAATATGCCTTGCTGCAAAAGTATAGTATGGCTAATTGTAAGCCAATTTCTATGCCATTAGATCATAATTTAAAGTTGGATATTACATCAGGTGAAGCATCGAAAAATGCTACTATGTAGAAAAAATTGTGGAAAGTCTTATATATCTCATAATTACAAGGCCTGATCTAAGTTATACTATTGGACTTGAAAGTCAGTTTATGCAGGTTCCCAAGAAGCCACATTTGGATGCTCTGAGGCGCACTCTACATTATGTGAGTGCTACTTTGGATTATGCATTATTTTATGAGGTTGGTGTATGTTGACCTAAGCTTCAACTTAGGGACTTGCGGAGAAAGAGACTATACCTCAATCCCCTCACAAGTGCATATAGTGGGGATACACGCTTTTAATTTATCAATCCGAAGAGTATACTAACCTAGCCGAGTGTATGAAGACATGCAAATGCGTAATGGTCAATGCAAAAGTACTACTCAAAAGTGAAAATGAGAAAAACCCTTATCCTAACAAGCTTCAACTGTAGGTCAAGACGAAACGATACTTGGTGCAGCAGCCGTCAGTATTTTGGACTTTTCTCCTAGCTCCGAGCTCCAAACATAGCAAATAGCATATGCGTTTCGAAGCTCTCGAGAAGACGCATCCAATGGCAGTGGTTTCACGCAATTCCGACACTCCTACTTCAAGTTATGACAGAAATACTGAGTCGCGGGAATACTTTCCTACACTTCAGCACCTCCTACACCTCGCACACACCTCTCCTACAGCAAAGAAACACTCTCAAGGATAGATCACACTCACAAGCACTCTTTCCAAGTAATACACATGCATACAAGCTCACGAAGAAGAAGATGAAGAGGGAAGAAGACACAAATTCGAATTTCTGTGCTCTCTATTCTCACAATGGCAAAAAGTCTTCTACAAAGAGTCACATTTGACTTATATACTAGTGCCCTAAAAATGGTCCTTTCACACAAGTGACCGGCACTTTATTCACTAAGAGCTAATTTCCTACTATTTTACATGGGTAAGCTTCTATTCTTCTGTGGGAATGCATCTAGAGGACTCCTCTAGTGCCTTTACAAGGGGAAATATATTACAAAAATGAATATGTTACAAAAATGTGTGGTCCAAATCGGAAAAATTTTGGGGCCCGACTTTTTTCTCTGCTTTGTGCGCTCTTTAGCTCTGCAACACTCTCCCCCTCTTCGTCTCTGTCGTCCCTTGACAGACTTTGCTTCACGCACGTGCCCTGTGGTCAGTGTTGTCTGATTCTTGATCTTGCATTACGTTTTAGAGGCGCTCTGATTTGTCCTGGTTGCACACGTTGGACCTGGTTGATTCGGTTTGCCACGCACGCCATTAGTGCACATATGCGGATGTAGCTCGTAAGCCTTGATCTGAAACCTCTGCTACTCAAGAGGTTGAAGCATCCACATAAGTGATACATGTTGGCCCTGATTCCTTCTTCCGGCTGCGTGCTTCTCCTTGGTGTGTGCGCCCCTGCGGGGCTTCCTGCAGAGATGTATCTTCAAATTTGTCTTTTAGTGAAGCTGTTTCTTTCGTTGCTTTCTTTTTTTCCTCTTCTTACTCGTCTCGCCCTCGCCACTGCCCCCCTCCTGAACTCTGTCGTCCCCGACAGGCTTTTTGTGGCGACGAGTATAGGTTTGAATTACCTGTTGCTCTCTTTGATTTAGCAGATTAGCATTACATAACATGAACTCCTTCCATTGGCGAGATTTTACTCCATCCTCTGGTGCCTGTCTATGGTCAGCAAAGAAGCTTATCTCGTAGGCCACCAGTCGTGCATTCAAGTTGGAGGTCATTTTGATGAAGATCTCTGAATCCATTTCGAAGAAGCCCGTGAAGAATGCTTCTTCAAATGTCTGCATGTATGTTGATGGTAGAAACATGAGCCGAGAAAAATATGCCATGATTGTTAACCGGCTTGGAATAGTAGATAAATAAAAAATTAAGGCCTCCGAGCCCTGCGTAATGCCGATGAAATTCAAAAAAGTATACTGTGCATGTTGGAACACTTTAATTACTGTCAGGAGCATGCTAAATATTTTATTCGTCATTTTTACTGCTAGATCTGGAACGGTAGCATATCTTGCAAGCCAAAATTCCATGGTTTTGACCATGTATTCCTCTGTCGGTAGGTAGTTGTGTGGTGGACTAGGTAATAGCGGGTAATTAAGCCATTGGTTATTAATACTACCTTGCCGTTGGCCTTCCCAAAATTGCGTCCATGCTCTTCGACGGGGTAGTGGGCAAAAGGATGGATTTACTTGAAGCTCATACGGTGATGCTTCCCACTGTACCCGTAGCGTAGGGTGCTTTTCCAAGAGCTTTCTTCTCCAAATGGGATTTGCTGCCTCGAACTCCACCTGAGTATATTTAAAAGTATCATGTCGAAATTGGAGATTTTGGTCAGGTTCCTTATTTGTAGCATGTTGTATATACTGCGTGGTTTGTTCCTTCAACAGCCCGTATGGTACATTGAATGGCCTGAGTATTTGTTCCAGTTGTTTGCTGTCGATTTTAGCCTCTTTCATTAGATTGATGACTTGATCTTCAAATTCAGCCATGAGCTGGGACACCAGTAGTGCCCTTTCTGTCCTGCTCAGCTCTGCAAGTTTTTGTGTGTTAGGTTCTAATGGAACCTCCTTTTTCTCCCTTATTGGTGAATTATACAAGGGGGGAGAGAGAGGGCATACCTCTTCCTCCACAGTAGCCGAGGTCCCTGGCGGAACTACTGGTGTCCCCTGTTGTGCTTGCTTCTTTAATTTCTCCTGAAGCTCTTTGATTAGATCATCTTTTTGCTTGTTTTCCTCTTCGGCCTTAGCAATCGTTGCTTGATGTTTCATTAATTCCTGGGCCACAATGTTCATTTGTTCTGTATCTTCCTTGCACTGTCGCAGGTAGTCATTTTCTGCTTTTTTCCATTTCATTCTAAGGGCTGCGGTGTCCTCCATATATCTCTTTTCCCAATCCGAGATGACTTCTTGCTCCTGTCTGAGCTGATCTTGTAATTTTGCGATCTGATCTTCCAGGTCTTTGACATTCCTTTGTGGCTCATCAGTTATTGCCAGTGGCTGATCACTAATGAGAGCTGTCATCAGCTCTTTATTTCTGTGTCGCATGTTGTCAGCTTCTTCCATACTGGCCTTGAGCTGAGACTCTAAGATTTTGCTGCGTGTTTGAAGTCGTGTCTTCTCAGTCTCGCTCATCTCTAATTTCTTTGTTAGTTCCACGACTTGGTCCTTCAATTTTGTCTGCTCTGTTTCTAGCATACTGTTTTGTGTTTTAACTTCTTGAAGTTCCATTTCTTTGCTCAGGGCTTGTTCTCGCACTTTGGCTATTTCTTCAGAAAGCTCTTTGCCTGTTTTTTCAAGTTCCTTCTTTTCTTGCATGGCTTGTTCATAATCTTCATCAGCATCAAGCATTAATTGTTGTGTATCTAAAGCCGTTCGAATCATATCTTGTACAACAGGCTTGAGCTGAGCAATGTCTACATTAAGCCATGTCTTTGGTATTTCTGGGGTCTCTCCTGTTTGCACATCTTTGCCTTTTGCCACCTGGAGTGTCTCGTTGTGTGGCTGTCTAACTTGTAGTTGTATCTTTTGTTCCTCATCATCGCCTTTTGCTTTCTTCTTCTTAGTAGCACTCCCCTGAAAAGTGACATCCAGTGGGGAAGGTTCTGCTACAACCCTGATAGGCGTGAATGGCTCTTCCGTTTCTACATCTTGATCTTCATTTTCCTTATCCGCAATCTCCTCATCTATTTTTGTGCTGGTGGTCTTCTGCTTCATTTTCATATCTTGATCTATCGGTTTGGGGCCTTCTGGTTCTTCATCATAATTCACTTCATTGAGTTCGTTCCATTGCCCATCATCTTTTGATTCGCTTTGAATTTCCACATCCAACAATGATGTGTCCTTTTCCTCTTTGTCTTGAGTAGATGAGCTAGAGTTGTCTAACCCGATTTCGCGGTATCGGTGGACTTTAGTGAGTCTTCTTTTTGTTTTCGGCTCTTGTTGTGATTGCTGATAGTGATGACCTTGCACTGGTAAGTTGACTTGTCCTTCAGTATATTTGTGCGTTTCTTCAAGTGCTTTAGTCAACTCTTCTTCCGTAATTTGCTTCTGTCCTGCAAGTGTCACCTTTGGAAGTACATGTACTCTTTTTTTCATAGGTATGCCTTCTTCCTCTGTCTTGACTTCTCTTAGTCTTTTGGTGCCTCTCATTCTTGGCTGAGAGCTAGTTTCTGCCTCTTCCACACCTGTAGTACTTTTCTTCTTCTTGGGAACTGAGGCGGATTTCACATATGTAGCTAGCCCTTCTGAGGTTGGCATCTCCCTTAAGCAATTCTTCATGTCCAAAGCTTCATAGATCAATAGTGTCAAGGCTGAACTGCCATTCAAGAATTTCTTCTGACCCCATTTCTTTTGGGCTTCAAACAATCGTTCTTGGACATAGCCTGTTAGATTCACTTTATTGCCTATCTGTCTCATGGCATGTGACAGTAGTTGGACGACTATCTTTTGGGGTGCGGTGTACCTGTGCATACTTGGAAAACAGAAGTGTTGATGCACCAGCCGTACGGCATCCTCTATGTCAATTCGATTGATCTCCAAGAATGATCTCTTCTTCGGATCATGGCATTCTTCCTTCACATTAGTTATCCCTGTTTGATTCCATCCAAACGCTTTATTAATTAATTCATGTGTGAACTGTATAGTCTTCCATGTCCCAACTTTGTCCAATACTTGCGCTTCTGGGACTGAGATTTTTGTTCCAGCAGGCTGCATGGTGTTCATCACCTGTGTACACCTCTGAAAATCTGGTACATATATAGGGATCTTCAAGAATGCTTCAATTCCAGCTTGAGTCCACACATCCTCAATATGAGGTAGTCCTTGTATTATGGTCTTGAAATCTTGGGACATGATAGGGAAGTAATGGTCCGTATCCATGATTTTGATTGTAGCCATGAAAATTAGTTCTGCTACTGGTTGATCGTCTCTGAACCAATGACCTCTTGCTTTTGTCACCGATTCCATTGGAAGGAGTTGCACCTCTTCTTCGTGTGTTGCTTCGGAATCAGTGGAAGCCATCTGCACTCAATATGGAGTATGAATTAGTATCCATATATTTTTTCAGAAATCCTCCTCCATATGTTGATTAATAATTCGATGTTGCTCCGAGTGCATGGTGTCGTCCCTTTCCCGTGGGTGTGAGAAAGGTAATACCTGAATTTTTCACTCATTTTTATATATTTTTTTTGCTGAAAAGACAACATAAAAGTTAGTACATAGCCGAAGCGGTTAGTGAAATGTTATTGGAGTAATATTTTAAGTATGTACAAGTGCTCTCCTATTTCCAAAGGGAAAATGTGCGTGACTATCCGAAAATAGAAAAAGGACGTGCCGAATGCTTGGCCTTGTAATGTGGCCCTATCATGCATACTTTGGATCTTGGCAACTCCTCATGTGTGCAATTGGAGGTAGTTACACGATGTATGCAGCTTGTCTTGTCTTTCGGCCTCCAGATTTGCTTCACTTGGGTGCGACGTACTGTGTTCTCCACTTTCTTGATGAATGCTGTTCGTTTTCGGCTGTATGTCTTCTGATTCTGTTTTGGGAATCTCAAGTTTGTTTGTATTGTATTTGTAGATTCCTTCTTCCTCCAATATGTCCTCTTTCTCGTTTGATGTGCCTGTTGACCCTGTTGAGTACGATAGCTCTTCGGAGGATGTTCCTTGCTTGTAATGGTCGTCCTTTGGGTACATGACTTTGGGATCCAAATTTTGGTTCGATCAGGTTGTGCAGTTATCAGCTTCTTTGGGATCCATATGCTCTTGAGTCGTGGTTGCTGAAAGTGTCCGGAATTCTTTGTCTTCTTATACCAGGGCTCATGCTGCTGTCGAAGACTTTTCTGTTGCTGAAGATAGGTCTTCTTTTGGTCCTTTCTTATCCAAGCTCGTGTAGAATGTGGAATGGGGTACACTTTCACGGTTGTAGACTTCACGTCTTGCAGAGGAATATTTTTTCTTGGGCTTGGTGGTTCTCTGTGCTTGATTTCATGTTCTTGTGCACTCTTGTGACTCTCTAAACTCAAGGGTGGAGTGCACACAGGACTCACAGTATTTTCACATGAAGTACTTGACGATGGGGTTCCGATATTGCTAGTGAACTTACAATCATGACTTTGTTCATTAGGATGAACTTCTGGCTCTATAATAGCAGCTTTGGGTGGTCGTTCGTCCAGCAAACTATATACTTCACGAGGTCCTATTCTGGCCGAGATGTATCCTAAAGCCAATTGAATAGTCACCTCATATTCGTAGATCCAATCTTGGCCTAACACCACATCTTCGAGCAAATCTTGGTCCTGACATACTAAAAGTCTCTGCTCCATTGTGTTGTTCCCCATATGTAAAGGTAAAGTGATCTCACCTATGCATTGAGTAACTTTCCCTCCTATTCCAATTAACTGTGCCTTCGATGGGCGTAACTCCTCTTTAAGTCTCTGAGACAAGGAAAATCTAATACAGCTTATTGCCGCTCCTGTGTCTATAAGAGCATCCACTAAGTGGTACTCTTTTCGTCCTGCTCCCAGATTCAAATAAGGTTGTCGTCTTTGTTGTCCAGAGTTCTCTGTGGCTCTAAAATTAGCCATAGGGATGAGTTCTTCTCCTACTCGATATCTCTCGTCTCTTTCTCTCATCCACTCTTTCCGTTTTCTGATACGTTCTAGGGCTTCTTGCCTGGCTTCTTCGCGTATGCGTTCTTCTTCTTTTTTTCTACTCTGAGCTCCTAAGAGTCGTGCTAATATTTGATCCGTTAGAGGCTCCATAAATCTTTTCACTCTGCAACCACTGATGTAGTTGGGAAGAATATCTCCGTCTAGTGTGGCGAGATTGACTGCACCACTAGTAGAGATTCGATTTATAATCATGGGTCCATATCCGCGTTTTTGAAGCTTCTTTGCGTGTTGTTTGAGGGTGTATACTAGGACTAAATCGCCTTCTCTCAGTCCCTTGTCTTTTATATGTGCATCATAATAAGCCTTTTGTCTCCGTTTGGCGGCATAGATGCCTGCTACCGCTTGTAATCTAGTCTCATGCAGCTTTTCAATTTGATCCAATTGCTGAGATAATTCATGACCGTTCCACTCATACTGCTGGGCTACTTTCAATGTAGGCACTAAGAAGTCAATTGGCAAAATTGCATTTTGTCCGTACACTAGGTTGAAAGGTGTAGTTCCAATGGCCGTTTTATATGCCACTCGGAAGGCCCAAATTGCGTGATGCAATTGCTTGTCCCAATCTGACCTTCCATTATTGACAATCTTTGTCAATATAGTACAAAGTACTTTGTTGGAACTTTCAGCTTGCCCATTAGCTTGAGGGTGGTATGGGGCAGATTTTTTATGAATCACTAAGAACTCATTCATTAGCGATTCAATGACTTCGTTTAAGAAATGCGTTCCTCGATCACTCACTATCTCGATCGGTAGTCCAAAGCGTGTGAATATGTGCTCAAAGAGAAATTTTGCTGTAGTTTGAGCATCATTCTTTCTCGTGGCTTTTGCTTCTACCCATTTAGTTAAGTAGTCGGTGGCTACTATGATGTATTCCGCATGTGACCCTTTCGCAGGTGGGTTGATAGGTCCTATGAAGTCAATTCCCCATTTGGTAAATGCTCTCGCGCAAACCATGGGTCTTAAAGGCATGTCATCTCTTCTAATAGGATATTTTGCTCTCTGACATGTTTCACAGCTTCTCACGTATGTCTCTGCGTCCATATGTAGAGTTGGCCACCACAGGCCTGCAAAGAGAATCATCTTGACCGTTCTATCTGCTGAGAAATGTCCTCCCGCAGCTCCTGCATGTGCCATTTCTAATACTGAGAGATATTCATTCTCATGAATGCACAACCTTAGTTGGTTATCCTTTCCGCGTTTAAAGAGTTGTTTTCCTAGGATGACATAATCTTTGCTCTGTTCTTCAAGAGCACGTTTTCTTGCTATGGTAGCTCCGTCAGGGTACTCTCGAGTTTTCAAGAACTTTACTAAAGGCATGCTCCACCTTGGTGCTATTGTAGAATAGCATAACGTAGAGTTCTCTCCTGGGATTTGTTCTTGACAGGTTTGACAGTTTGACACATAATGATGTGCATCTCGTTGCATGGTTGGCCAATATATGCCGAATCTCTTGAGTGTTTGCCATGTTCCATTTGCGTTCAAGTGAGTATTCCATTGATTTATGTGTGCTTTCTGAAGCCACATGTTTTGTTCATCTTCTTCCACGCATCTCATCAATAGTCCGCTTGAATCCTGGTGGTATAAACTTCCAGCAATAATGTGAAGGTTTTTAGTCCTCCAAAGATCTTGCTTTCGGTTTGGCGTGATCCCATCTTTAGGTCCATGTGTGAGTATCGGGATCAACTTTTCTGCCCACTGAGGACATACTTCCAGGTTAAAGAGATAAGTGTCTGGCAGATCATCAGGAACTCCTATAGGTGGTTCTCCATGTTTTAACCTAGAAAGATGGTCTGCTCTCACATGTGTGTTTCCTTTTTTGACTATTACCTCAAAGTCAAACTCCATTAGTAACAAGAACCATCGCACCAACCTTCCTGTGCTACAAGGTTTATTGACTAAATACAACAAAGCTTGATGGTCTATGAAGAATTTGAATTTGTTGGCTAAGAGGTAATGTCTAAACTTCTTGACTGCATAAACCATTCCTAAGCCTTCTCTTTCTGTAGTTGTGTAATTTCGTTCGGCTTGGTTTAATTGTCTACTCGCATAAGCGATTGGATGGTCAAGCTTTCCCTCATCAGCCGGTTGTGCTAGGATACATCCAATTGCAAAATTCGAAGCGTCAACATGAATATGAAAAGGCTTACTCCAGTTGGGTGATTTTAGAATTGGGGCTGTACTCAACCTCTTTTTAAGCTCATTGAAGGCCTTCTCACACTCGTCTGTCCAAATGAACTGAGTCAATAGACCGTATAAGGGCTTGGCTATTATGGCATACATGTGAATAAACCTACGGTAATATCCACAATGTCCCATAAAAGCTTGTACTTCCTTCACATTTTTGGGTCTCGGTAAGTCTAATATGACTTTAATCTTATCCTCATCCGTCGATATCCCATTTCTAGAAACTATGTGTCCTAGTATTTTGCCTTGTCTTACCATGAAGACACATTTTTCTGGGTTTAGGCAGACTCTATACTGTCTACATTTGTTGAATATCTTCCTTAATTCCGGTATGTGATCGGGTCTTTGATTGGAATATGTGCAAAGATCATCTACATACACTTCCATGCTTTTTTTCAAGAATTCCTTAAAAACGTGACACATTAATCGTTGGAAGGTAGCTGGTGCATTAGTGAGTCCAAAGGGCATCACTCTGAATGCATACACACCCCATTCAGTGGCAAAAGCTGTCTTGTGTTGGTCCTCAGTCGCAATAGCCACCTGATTGTATCCAGAGAAACCATCTAGGAAGCTATAGACCGCTTTACCTGCTACCCTCTCCAATAGATGATCCGTAATCGGTAATGGGTAGCTATCACGTATAGTGGCTGCATTCACCTTCTTCAGATTTATGCACACTCTCAATTTTCCGTTTTTCTTGGGCACTACCACTAATGGCGATACCCATTCTGTGTGTTCTATCTCATATATGAATCCAGCATCCAACAGTTTATCTATTTCTTCTTTTATCTTGGCTGAATACACCTCATTATAAGTGTAAGGTCTCTGTTTGGAAGGTTTGGCTTCGGATGTCATGGGGATTCTATGCGCACATATAGATGGATCTACTCCTTTTAAATCTTTATAAGTCCAAGCGAAGACATCCCGATATTCTCTTATGAGTTGAATTAACTCTCGTTCTTCTTCCTCTGAGACATCCTGTCCTATGAAAGTACATCGTTCCTCTCCTCCTTCCATGGTTACAACTATTTTCTTGGTCTGCTCTTTATTATCATATGCTATTCCCGGTTGTGCCTCTCTTTTAGGCATTTGAATAGCAATTTTCCTCTCTTCTACTTCATATTTTTTGAAATGCGCTGGTACCTCAAATTGGTCTTGAAACTTATTATCGTCATCTTCCAACTCCTTTTCAACTTCTAATTCTTCCTTTTGTGTGAGATCCTTATGTTGTTCGTTGGCAGTGATGTCCATGTTGGTGGTACTAATCCCTAGATCCACGGGTTCTGATTCCATTTCAATGCTCTCGTAGTCCTCCTTCCAGTCTTTCTCAAATACTTCTCCTTCTTCTGCCTCCTGAAGGACTACCATATACAGGCTAATGTCATAACCCTCCTCGTCAATACATTCGTTCATAGTTACCACTTCTTCGTTTACACACACATCGAGGGTGGCTAAGATTTCCATCCAACCATGAGGTTCGAACTCCTCGTCTGGAAATACTTGTGGCATATAAGCTGGATCTTGTACTGATCTCACTACACCTTGTTTTTGCTGCCAACTCTTTCTTCTCTCTTCCTCCTTTTTAGCAGCTTGGCATATCCATAGATGAGTGTCCTCGTTCATCCAGGATTGGTCACTAGAACCTGCACTATGAATCGATTGATCGTCTTCCTCTTTATGGACTTGATTCCATTGCAGAGGTGGTACATCTTGATATGCATACGTATGTAGGTTGATCCTAGTGGTGACTCCTGCGTGTTGTAGGTACACTGCATCTTTTCCCCAATCTTGTACAACCTTTAGCTGTCTCATGAATGGCCTTCCCAAGATCATCTCATAGTTGCTCGGCCTTTCAAAGTGACAAATTGCTAAAGTATGTTCGAATTCCACTCCGCACGTAGTGAAGACTACTCGTTCCAACAATCCTAAGGGTCTTTCCGTATGTCCATCGGCCATCTGAATTTTCATACGTGTTGGTCTCAATGCTGGTTTTCCCCATTTCTCCCAAATTTCTTTGGTAGCAATGCCTACACCAGCTCCTGAATCTAGTATGGCTTTGGTTGTGTAACCCCTATAAGTGATTGGTAGACATGTATTTCCTTCGTCCCCTTCACTAAAGTCTCCTACTTTATCCACTGGAATTCTCACCGTTTTCACTTCATCATCTACCTCCTTCTTTTCTTCCTTGACTTCCCATTGATCGATCAATTTCTCTTTTAAATGTGGTTTTACCTTTAACAGTTCCTCGAATGTTAAGGTGCATGGGATTTTTACTTCCCTAAGGCGTTGTATGATCTCCGATGTTTGAACTGATTGATTCGTTTCCCGTCTTTGTATTGATGGAATGCGATACAATTCTGAGTTGTGCTCGTATTCCCCGGTGTAATTAGGTAGCTCCTTTACATCGTCTTCCACTTCTTTGTCACTTGCATCCATTGGAAAAATCCCTTCTGAATTAAGTTCAGGTATTGAATCCTCTATTTCGTTTTCTGCTTTCAATTCTTCAAAGGGTGGTTCCATTCCCTCTACTTTTTTCCACTTGTCCTCTTGAACTCGCGCCCATAAATCCTTAGTCCAATCTCCTTCTGTTTCAGGGACTATGGATCCTTCCTTTCTTTCAGCACCAATTTCATTATCCAGAGGTCTACTTACGTTATGCTTTTCCGGATTGTTTAGACACTCTTGGAATTTTTCCTCGCAAATTCGGTTGTTTGGTAAAGATGATGCGGGTTTTTCTAATGTTTGTTGGGCAACTTCTATCAATTTTTTGCAGATTTCCAATCTTTCTTTCTCTAAGTCGCCTCTAGGATATTCTTTCTCATGTTGTTCTATGATAGATCCTGCTTTTATTCTCGCTTTGTATGCCTGAATCCACATCGCTAAATCTTCAGGCATTGTGTCTGCTAATACCGATCCTACCTCCTTCTTTTCTACCTCCATTTTATTTTCTTCTTCCACCCGTGTTTCTTCTGTTGAATGGTGTTTACTCTTTTCATTTTCCTTCTTTTGCAACAATTTCTTTTCTTTTATCCTGTCTCTCCTTTGCTTCCATCTTTGGGATCGTTTACTGGTGATACTTTTTTCTGGTTCTTCTGAGTCTTCTACTCTGTGAGGGATGGGTGTATTTCCCTGTTTGTCACTTTGATTATTTTCTTCGGTTTTATCAGGGTTTTCTCTAGCCTTTGCTCTTGTTATGGCTTTTAAAGGTATAGTGTACTCTTTATCACTCCCTGACGATTCAATTACCTCTATCACGTTAATCTGTACATTAGATGTGACTTTGTTTGGGTTCTTAGGACAATCTCTGAAAAGGTGTTCCTTTCCGCATTCGCTACAGTATCCTTCCCAAATTCGTTGTGGTGGTGGTGGGTTCGGTAATGTACATTCTCTGATATAGTGGTCACCTCCACATCTGTAGCATGGCCCTCTAGGTACAGGTGGTCTATTCATTGGTCGAGGTGGCATGGTTGCTCTAGGAGCTGTGTACCTTAATGGTACATAATCTTGCTCGTAGTTGTATGAATTCTCTGGTGTCTCCATGCCATAAGCATATGGGTCGTATTGTTGCCCGTATTCCATTGTTGAGCTTTCATAACCTGAGTATATTTCTTGACTAGGTTCGTAAAATAATTCATATGGTTCACTGCTAGTCAAAGGTGTTGCTGGCACTATGGCCCTTTCTAAGTTTTCCTCTGGTTGTGCTATTTTAACTGGGACAACGTTCTGAGGGTGGGGCGGTTGTTGTCCTAGCACTGGCTGAGGCTGTGTATATCCTTGGTATGTGTATGGTCGTGGCATGGGTGCCTGCGGCTGATATGATGGATATCTGAAGGCTTCTCCTCCTTGCTGGTTCTGCGGATATCCATATGGTCTCACATAGGGCTGGGTGGGTCTGGTTTGCCTATTGTAAGGGCAGTTCTCCGTGCTATGATTTGTGTATTTCTGCTCTATGCTGCAATACTGCAGTGGTCCTGGGACAGAGGGTCTATGAGGAGCATAGGCAGGTGGTGGGACTACTCCCCTAGTACACAAGTGAGAAGGATGATCCCCTCCGCACTGCATACATCTTCTAAGCATAGGCGTTCTCATAGGATTGGTGGGATAATTCCTCTGTCCTTGCATATTCAGTTTTTTCGCTAGCAAGTCAGCAATTTCCTCAATGTTGTTTTTAGGGTTCGATGTGCTATTTGATGACTCTTCACTTTTCACACTTCCTTGGGGCATTTTCAAGTCTCCTGCAAGGTTATCCTCTAGGTCTATACATTCCTTCATACACTCTTGCAGAGTTTGAACTCTCTTCACGTACACTAATGACCTCAAGGTTCCGTTCAATAGTCCTTCTAAGAACAATGATACCATCTTGTTTTGTGTTGGTCTCTCCTCTACGGGGCATCTATCCACATACTGCTTGAATCTCCGGGCTGCCAATCTGACTGACTCAGTTGGGACCTGTTTGAAGCTGTGGATTAATGACGAAGAATTGTTCTTGATTCCAGACTTGGTAAATTCTTCAATCATTTCTTGATAAACCTGATCCATGTTCTGAAAGGTATTTGGATCCAATGGCTGAAACCAGGCCAGGGCTGTGTCTGACAAGGTAAGGCCAAAGGATTCATATTGAATCATGAAGTCATCTACCTGCTCGGCTCTAACTACTTGTTTAAATTCTGCTATATGATTATAGGGTTCACTCGAGCCATCATAATGATTTCTCATGCACTTGGCCACTTGAATCGGCCTTAGTCTCCTTCCTGCTTCAGGTTGTCTCGGCATTACAGGGTAATTTGGTCTTCCTACTGGTATGCCTGGTCCTCGTACTACCTGTGGTCTGACTGGAGCATGAACTCCATGTCTTGGGTCAATGGCTGGTTGTGGCCGGTAATTAGGATTAGTGGCAGGTATTGCAAATTGCACATGAGGTCTGATGGGGATCTGGGTTTGTTGAGTTTGTTGTGTTTGTCCCGAATGTTGACTTGAGTCATATTGAGAAGTTCCATGTGGGTTCCGTGAAGTGGTTGCTTGGTCCCTTGGGGGGAACACTGGAATGTTCTGATATTTCAACTCAGCTCTCTCTAATTCAGTGACTGGCCAATATCTTCTGTGGTCTTTGTCCAAATATGTAATGATGGTGGGGAATTCAGGATCTTGTAACTCATAGATGGTAACTGGATTAGGAGCAGCTTCCCAAATAGAAGAGTGGGCTCTGAGCAGGTGCTCCATCCCATTGATCAAATACACATCTATTAGAGTGTCATCCTGAGGAACTAAGTCTCCTCTCCAAAGTTTAGTAATTGTCGATCTCCCTCTAGGAGTTGTTACTTGTTCTTCAGTTCCATGTCCATTTAAACTTGAAGTATTATTTTCCTCGCCACGATCATTAATGAATTCCGGATGTTTAGTGACCATGTATTGAATGTCTTGTTTATCCATGTACAGTCCTCCTATGTACTTAACTGCTGGTCTTGGCACTATGTAGGCTTCTGAAGCCTTCCTCAGTCTGGCCACTGATCTGTTTAGACCATCCAAATAGATAGGGACCTCATTGAGGTTAGTGCTCACATATTCTAAGGAAGTTCTGTATTCACCCTCAATGATGGACATCTGGCCAATCATGGGTACAGTGTTTTGCATATCCTCGGAAGCCATGGGGATTTCTCCTTCTGACTCACTGGAGGTCTCAGAATAGTGTGATCGGTTACTCAGTTCGGCAACACTCCCTACGGAAGAAATTACACTTCTTCGGCTTCCTAGGGTTCTTCCTGATCTCAAGTTCATTCACTTAAGAGCTCTGAACAATTCTTGTCCACCTCTAACCTCTAGAGTTCCAAGTTATGGCTCAGAAGTCTTGGGAAAACTTAGGCTGGAATGTGACTGAAAGAAAATTTCAAGTCACGATACTTGACTCTCACGATCTCTGAGAAAACGATCGCTGACTGGCACGATACTTGGACGAAACGATCGCTGGAAAACGATCTCCGCCCAGGCGATACTTGATGGACACGATACACGATACCTGAGTTCAGACGATACACGATACACGATATTTGCCCAAACGATCTTTGGCAAAACGATCTCTGGACTCCACGATCTTTGGTCAACACGATACTCGATCGACGATACTTGGCTCAAAACGATACGCGATCGCTGGTAAGTATCGCGATCTCTGAGACGCGATACACGATACTTGACCAAAACGATACACGATCTCTGTCTCTACGATACTTGGATAAACGATACACGATACTTCACAAGTATCGCGATCTTCGGGCCACGATACACGATATTTGGCGCAGACGATACTTGATACACGATACTCGGACGAAACGATCGACGATACTTGGTCAACACGATACACGATCGACGATACACGACACTTGTTAAGTATCGCGATCGCTGAAGACTAGGCGATACCGATACTTGAAACGAAACGATACCGATCTCTCTTAGGTATCGCGATCGCTGGAAACCAGACGATACCGACACTTGGCCAAAACGATATCTCACCGAAACGATACCGATCTTTGACCTCAACGATCGACGATCTTTGGCAAATATCGCGATCGCTCGAACACGATACTTGAGCCGACGATACACGATCTTTGGGCTCAAACGATCTCTGATCGAGACGATACCGATATTTGGGAAATATCGCGATACTCGACCACAGGAGTCCACGATACTTGACAAGTATCGCGATCTTCAACCGTGGGAGCAAAGACGATACTTGACCCAACTTCCAATTTTTGCTAATGTTTTTTGAGATTTGATGTTTTCCCCCTTGCACCCTTAGCTCTTCTCTCTTCCCCTCACTCACTGTATCATTCAACAAACAACTTTTAGCCCCCTGAAAGCCCAAACGATACTCAGCGCAGATCGTTTTTTTCCTTTCCTAGGTTGAAATGCTGAAAATTTTTGAGCAAACAGGTGGTTTAGTTTACCTTGGTAGCACCTATGATCTCTTGGTCCAACTCTCTTGCACTAAACTCTTCCCTATTTGCTTGCTTTCCTCGAAACGATCGCTGCAACTCTCACGATACTCGACACTGCTCTCTCCACGATACTTGTTCAACAAGTGAATTGAAAAATGGAACTTTTTTGGCTTTTATACTTGGAAATTCCTAGCTTACAAAAAAGGAAAATTTTTGATCAACACTAAAACCTACTCCACTCTCCACTCACTCCTACTCTACTTCTTCTACCCACTTCCCTAATCTATCAACTCACTACACACACTCCAAGAATGAGAAGTAGCAAGTGCGGCTGAAATTGACTTACCAAAGAAGAGAAGATTTCCGCTCCTCCAAGTTCTTCAAAGGAAAAAGCTACTTACCATCACGCGAATGCCTCGGTTTGATTCGTCACTCCCCGGCAACGGCGCCAAAAAGTGTGTTGACCTAAGCTTCAACTTAGGGACTTGCGGAGAAAGAGACTATACCTCAATCCCCTCACAAGTGCATATAGTGGGGATACACGCTTTTAATTTATCAATCCGAAGAGTATACTAACCTAGCCGAGTGTATGAAGACATGCAAATGCGTAATGGTCAATGCAAAAGTACTACTCAAAAGTGAAAATGAGAAAAACCCTTATCCTAACAAGCTTCAACTGTAGGTCAAGACGAAACGATACTTGGTGCAGCAGCCGTCAGTATTTTGGACTTTTCTCCTAGCTCCGAGCTCCAAACATAGCGAATAGCATATGCGTTTCGAAGCTCTCGAGAAGACGCATCCAATGGCAGTGGTTTCACGCAATTCCGACACTCCTACTTCAAGTTATGACAGAAATACTGAGTCGCGGGAATACTTTCCTACACTTCAGCACCTCCTACACCTCGCACACACCTCTCCTACAGCAAAGAAACACTCTCAAGGATAGATCACACTCACAAGCACTCTTTCCAAGTAATACACATGCATACAAGCTCACGAAGAAGAAGATGAAGAGGGAAGAAGACACAAATTCGAATTTATGTGCTCTCTATTCTCACAATGGCAAAAAGTCTTCTACAAAGAGTCACATTTGACTTATATACTAGTGCCCTAAAAATGGTCCTTTCACACAAGTGACCGGCACTTTATTCACTAAGAGCTAATTTCCTACTATTTTACATGGGTAAGCTTCTATTCTTCTGTGGGAATGCATCTAGAGGACTCCTCTAGTGCCTTTACAAGGGGAAATATATTA
>MU260215.1:12500-15000 GCA_020310875.1 Ceratopteris richardii | reverse complement strand
TACTTGTTACCTCATATTAGAGGTCTTGAAAGTGCTACTGACATATGGAATGCTTTGGAGGAGCATTTTCAGAACACTACAAAGTCAAGGAAGGCATCCTTATGGGCAGAGTTTACTACCTTCAAGAAGAAGGCTTCTCAGTCCATCTCAGATTATGTGACAAGGATGAAAGATATTGCAGATGCTTTAGGAGCTGTTGATGAAGACATTGAGGAGGATAAATTGGTAAGGCAAATCCTTACAGGGTTGAGAGGTGATGACAAATGGAAGCCATTTATTTTGTCTACAGAACTATCACTTGACCATTTCACTCCTGATTTAAATCAATTGTTAGGTCATATGCTAACATTTGAGCAGGATGTTAAAGGAGATGGTGACAAGAGTACAGGACATGCAATGTACTCAAAGGACAAGAAGAAGAATAGCAAAGGAAAACAACAAGCAGGTGAAGATGAAGGAACAACTACTCAAGCCAACTTCCTAAGAGGAAGAGGAGGTGGCAAAGGTAGAGGAAGAGGCAGGAACAACAAAGATGGAGGCAAAGCTTGCTGGATTTGTGGTAAGACAAATCACTTAGCTAATGATTGTTGGCATAATAATCAGAATAATGGTGGATACAATCAGAATTATAATACAAGAGGAAGAGGTGGCAGAAATCAAAGAGGTAATTACAGAGGTAGAGGTGGAAGGAATTACTTTGGAAGAAATGCAGGTAGAGGATTCCAAAGTCAACAATACAACAACACCTACTACAATTATGCTTCAGATCAAAAGGAAGATTCAACATTGATAATGATGCAACTTGTGAAAGGCAGAATGAAGATCAGAGAGTCTTCTACATTGATTCAGGGTGTAGCAATCACCTGAGTGGTAACATATCTTTGATGACTGATTTGGAAAGTAAAGTTTTTAATCATGTTGTTCAAACAGGTGACAACACAAAGCACAATGTGAAGTCAATTGGATCAGTGAAGGCCAAGGATGGAAGCACCTTATTGAGTAAGGTTTTGTATGTTCCTACAATCCCTAAGAATTTGATAAGTGTAGGTCAAATTGTTGAAAAGGGATATGAAGTAAGATTCACTAATGATGGAGTATATGTGGAAGACCCTAGCCAAGGGTATAAACAGATTGTTTCAGGAAAAAAGGAAGGAAGATTGTTTACATTGAAGATTCAAGGCAACATTGGTCATGCTATGTTCACATATGGAGGTCATAAGATCTCTGAGTTAGATCTTTGGCACAAGAGGCTTGGACATTTCAATGAAAGAGGTATTAAAGAAATGGTTAACAATGGTTCAGTGCTTGGATTGCCTAATGTTGCAGGTCAACATATGACATACAAATGTGAGGCATGTCAATTAGGTAAAGCTCATAAGAACTCTTACTCCAAGCATGGTTTTATGCACTCAGAGAAGCTTGAGTTGGTACACACAGATGTGTGGGGACCATCAAAAGATTTCAGTATAAATGGATCAAGGTATTATGTGATTTATGTTGATGATGCTACTAGGTGGATCACTATCTATGTGATCAAAGATAAGTCAGAAGTGTTTAATACATTTAAACACTATCATGCATATGCAGAAAGAATTACAGGACATAAGTTGAAGAGACTAAGGTCAGATGAAGGGGGAGAGTATTTCTCTAATGAGTTCAGTGATTACTTATGGAATGCAGGTATAAAAAGGGAAGTTACTTGCAGGTACTCTCCTCAACAAAATGGTGTTGCAGAAAGGAGAAATAGAACTCTTGTTGAGTTTGCAAGATCCATGATGAAGGAGAAAAATTGCCCTAATTATTTGTGGGCTGAGGCTGTAAATACAGCCACTTACTTGGTCAATAGGCTACCATGTAAAGCCTTGCAGGGTATGACACCATATGAGGCTTGGTGGGGTAAAAGACCTACCTTGGATCATTGCAGAGTTTTTGGGTGTGTGGCATATGCATATGTGCCATCACAATTAAGACACAAGTTGGAACCTAAAGCTGAAAAGTATGTTTTCATTGGCTATGATGACAAGCAGATGGGCTATAGATTGTGGAGTCCATCAACAAAGCAATTTATGGTTTCTAAGGATGTTACATTTGATGAACAAAGTACTTGGTATGCAGGTACAATCAATATCAATACAGGTGATGAAGAAGAAGTGAGTCAAAGAAAAGGTAAATCAAAAGTTCAGATATTTGATGACCAAGAGAATAATGAAGTGCAGGATGAAGTGGAAGAGACACCAAGATTTGATCCTGAATGTGAAGAGCCAGAAACCTCAAGGAGTGGAGAACTCAGAAGGTCAACAAGAAATAGGTGGCAACCTACAAGGTATAGTTATGATACTTCATTTCTAGCCACAAAAGATTATGCTTATATGGTGAATACAGATGAAGACCCTTCTACATATGAAGAGGCAAAAGGTAAGGAAAAATGGGAGAATGCTATGCAGGAAGAATATGATGCACTATTGGAGAATCAAACTTGGGATTTGGTTCCTAAACCAAA
>MU260215.1:0-7500 GCA_020310875.1 Ceratopteris richardii | reverse complement strand
GATTACACTGGTGTGTTCCTGTTCATTGTTTTGTACATTTATTTCAGATATTCACAATTCTAGAGACGTCAACAATGTTGATGTTAAAAGATATCACGTATGAGCAGGTAGAGTGTTTGCTAGGTGAAAAATGGGGACTTGTAGAAGGATGCACCAAAGGGGATAGATACATTTGTAAAATTGGTGCAACAGGCATAGGATTTCGATACTTGAAACATCGTACTTCATTGTACATTAGATTCTATTATGATCGTTGGATGTGTAAACTTGGTGAATGGATACCATTACAAAGTTCTGAGGGTGTTTTAATTTCATTTGAAATTAAGATAAATCTACCCAACAATGAAATGGAAGTTATTTCAGTAAATCATCATTGGACTCTTGCCAACGTGAGAGAACATCTAGTAATCATGGGATTTGAGGATCTGGATCAATCAAAGTTCAGAATACAAGGGCATAAGGTAAGTAGCATATGGTATTTCTTCTTTTGTTTATACAAATTCTTACACTCAAATATGTTCATTTAAAGTTTTCTATTTGTCTGCAGATTGGTAAGAGGTTGGAGGATAAAATTAAAGTCCTCCTTGAATGGAGTGTGGATGGAACTCAACTTTCATTGTCATAGCTCAAGGACTATTTGAGTGCTACAGTGTACACACACCTATGTTCCATTTATAATCCTACATCTGCAACAATGTATTTAACATGCAAGACATGTAGCATGTAAAATTTTTTGATCTCAATATGATGTACAATTTGCCAAATCTTTGGTTTTTCCAATGACAATTTATTATAATTTTAAAGTTCTGAGAATTTTTTTTTTCTATTGTGTTGTCGTGTATCTTATTCTGGTTAATGATTCTGTTCAATCTTTTTATGAGCAAAAGTTTTTTTTCTGAGAGTTCTGTGCATGATTGTTTTATTTGAAGGTATCAATTTTAGTTTTAAAATGGGTCCCACTCACTTTAAAATTTTGAAACTACTATAAAAGCAACACTTATTCTCTCATTTCTCACTTTTGCAACCAAGAAGAGCTACAATCACTAGCAGAGTACGCACACAAGCTAGCATCACGCGCAATGGCTGCCGCATCCTCTAGTACCCTGCAACTCAAACGTCCACGTGAACTCTTCAATGAGTTCTTGGAATCAACTGAGTTCAAAGGTCAGAACCACTTGTATGACCTACTGTCTAGGGTCCCTGATCTAGACAAAACAATTCAACTGAACTCTGATGTGCTCAAGGAAATCATAGAGTTCCTTGAGTACTACATCTTGCGTTTTTCTATAGAAATACCGCCTTATGAGGGTAAATGGGTTCCATGTGACCTTCTACTCTACATACATAGAGGCGATGAAGCCTTCATGAAGCGCCTTAAGCGCTTCATGGCAATTGCGGAAACTGCTGGGCACTTACTAGATGACTCTGTGCCATTAGTAAAAAAACTTAACAAAAAGAAGAGGATGGGTACAAAGTACCTATCCTACACTGCAACAACATATTTTATTATTAATGAGGAGCCGGAACCTACACCTGTTGAGCTCCCCAACCTTGCCACTGGGGGTTTTGTTAAGGAGAAGAATGAGCCTCAACCAGAGGCCATAAATTTTTCCAAAGAAAGCATTACAATCCACCAAGAATTCCCTGGTGGTGTTGAGGATAAACTACATGTGCAATCAAGCATGGAGGAGGCCCCCCCTTCAAATCTCAACCCCTCTGAGCCCACATTACCAGAGGTGGAACTTGAATATCTCTCCTGCATCGTTGTGGATGGAGAGGAATTTATTTTACTCCATGACATTGAGAAGGCATTCGGTCTACGTCTAGATGAATGCTTGAGTATTTTCTCCACAATGTCAGATGTTCCACTTGACAACACATCTGACATACTTGAAAAGAAGTCCATCCCACTTGGGGATTCTGTGGTAGACACCATATCAATGGTGTGTGCTGATATTTTAAATGATGACAACAATTCTACTACAGAGGAGGAGTTCAGTGCAGCACAGGAGAGGATACTGAAGCAAAAAATTCCTACATCCCATGTAGCAGAGCAGAGTGGCATGGCCCACTCTAGCATTGATCTTGATGCCCCTGGAAGAGGGGAGGAAGAAGACAAGCTTCATGATGTAAGTGGTAATTGAATTAAATAAATCGATAATTTTAAGTTAACATTGTAAGAGCTTGAATTCTCATTTGTTCTTAACAGGAAGCAATTGAGCTCGACAAGTTCGCAGCAAGGTCTGGTGGGGATCGAGCTTCTCGTGGGAGTGGTGCATCCTTGGCAAACTACATCGGAAAGTTGCCAAAGGATGATTTTGTTATCATACACAAAGACTACAGTCCCGATGGGCACTTCATCACTTGGTGCTTGAAGGCCCTTAGCAAGATTTTGTGTTTATGTACAATTACCCAAGGCACTAATTGTGTCATTTTGGTTAGGAAATCCTTAGTTGTAACTACTTTAGGACTTAATTTTAGAGGAAAAGTATTAGGGCAAATAGGTATCGCCATGAGTCTTGGAATGCAAGACCCCCATGTAATATCAAGATCTGTATTGACTTACCAGCTGCCTCAATCTCTCCAAAGGAGAAAGAAAGTTGTGGAGAAATTGAAGGCAGCTGAGAAATGATGTAATGTCTTGATAATACAAACTTTTTTTTTCATCATTTGTCTAGTTCTGTATATGAATGTGCTAAAAAATTGAACTTATCTTCTCTCCACAAATTGTATCTAATTGGGGGTCTTTGTATTGTGCTTTGGTCCTCTGTATGATTATATGCTTAAAAAAGGCCAAAAAAGCCCCAGCCACAGAAACGCGGGAAACAGCCCTGCAAAATTTTTGCAGGGCTGTTTCCCGCGTTTCTGTGGCTGGGGCTTTTTTGGCCTTATCTAGTGTTTTTAGGTGCTACAATACATAGGAAACTATGTAATTTCAGATTTTCAATTGGTTTTGGTATTATCAGGACCAGAAGTTTTCAGTAGGGTATAAACTCAGCCTTTAGTAGCTAAAGATCTCAATTCCTATAGGGTATAACCTCTTAATACCTAGACCATTGCATCTCTACCATATGTCTTATGCTTACCAAAGACCAAATATTGCAAAAAAAACCCCAGCCACAGAAACGCGAGATTCAGCCCTGCAAAAATTTTGCAGGGCTGAATCCCGCGTTTCTGTGGCTGGGGGTTTTTTGGTATGAAAAGGACATGTTGCACACCAGTATGTAGAAAAGGAACATATCTAGTCATAAAACAATAGGCAAGTGCATGCATGTTTAACTGAATCCATATATAACTGACTGAAAGAGAGAGAGAGAGAGAGAGAGAGAGAGAGAGAGTGAGAGAGAAAAAAGAGACAAAGAATATAAGTCAAAACAAAATTTTCTATTATCCATTGTATTACATCGCAAAGTAGCCTATCATAGGGTATAATATACACATCATGGGTTATTTCCTCTAATTCTTCTTGCTAGCTGAATGTCCTTCGGTTGTATGGTTACTCTCTTGGCATGGATAGCACAGAGGTTAGAGTCCTCAAGCATGGAGATGAGGTAGGCCTCAGCTGCCTCTTGAAGTGCTTCAAGTGCTATCCCTTGTATTCTTAGACCTGCTTGGTAGCTTTGTAGTTCCTCTTTCACTACCCTTGCAAAAGCTCTTCGTGGTATGAGTAGTTCAACGGACTTTTGGTAGTGTCGTATCTCTGCAAAAGCCCTGCAGTGCTTCCTTCGTCTTTGTGGAGCTCTTGGGTTGGGAGGTATGTTTGGCTGGCGTTGAGGTCGACGTCGAGGTTGATAGTTTTTTTTTCTCCGATGTACACGATGTGAGGGCCCAGCTTCATCTTGCACATTTTGTTGTTGATGTGGTTGTTGACTTTGCTCTCTTTCCTCCTCTGTTGGTATTTGCCCTTGTCCTTGTGGAAGTGTCTTACCTCCATGTGTCACCCTATGGCTCGTTGGTATTTGCATATCATTCCATGGTGGTTGATTGTTGCTTTCCTCATTTTGGGATGACTCTTCGTCGCTCTCTGGTACACTCCTTCTGATCAACTTCTGTTTGGGTCTTGATTTGATGGGTGTCCTTGTTGGTGGCTCATCATCTGAAATGGCCTCTGATCGTCCTGGAGTGTAATAATCTTGTATATTGGACACTTCATTTTCTCGCACTGAATTGCTCCTAGGTGGTGTGCCATCGTGTGACACAGGCACACATGTGCTCTGGGAACCACTTCGAGGCCTTTGGGGGGGTTGCAACCATGGTGGGCGTTGTGTCCCTAGATGAGGGCTAGGAAAGAAGACGCGATCTTTCCTTGCAGTTTGCTTGGTGCGTGCCATTCTCTTGAGTTGCAAAAAGTGTGAAATGAAGTGAGTTCTCTCTATTTATAGAGTTTTTTAAAAAACTGTTTGTTCACACTAGAACGGACAAAACCTGTTTAAAACCATACAGAATATTATATATTAAATAATAACACATTGAAATCAAGATTACAATAATCATATGTATTACCACATAATGGGAAATAGCGAATTCACTTTACTTCCAAGCTGAGCCTTCTTGTTGTCTCCTTGCACGCCACTGAGCATGATGAAGAGGACCTAACGATGACTTCCATTTCTCACTGGCAATGTTGTGTTGCATCTTTCTTGCAAGTTTTGCCAATTTTGAATCCCTAAGTCGTTCCACAAAAAACTTTCTCGAGAATGTAGTGCGGTAAAACCAATTAAACATCTCCTCCATGTAGTTTGATTGCATTGGGCCACCACCATGTCGGGTGTTTTTGAAGTAGACACCCCTCGCTTTGTAGTGTGACTTTTCCATTCCTTGGGTACTGAAAATATGCTAAAAATTGTTAAGTACATTGGAAAAAGGTAAGTGCAATGAACACTTGTAGAAGAAGATTACACTTACAATGTAGTGTGTTATATTGCTCTCTCCCCAACATTGAATGAAACACTTGGTGAACTCCACTAATGTTTCTTGAAACATTTGACGTTGAATAGCACTAGACCTAGTCAGACCCATTAAGCCTACAACCTTATCAAAGCTCGACCAAACTTTCTTTCTCTTATTACAAAGATCAACTTGAGAGTCATTGTCTGTTGTGATCATGCATAGGTCTTTCCACAGCTCATAACGTTCATCATTTTGAGTGCTAGTACCTCTTCTAAAAAAATGTCTTGCTTTATTCCCTGTCATTGACACTTGTTGCAAGCTATCTTGAGATTCTCCAACTTTCTTAACAACTAGGGTTACATTTCCACCATGACAACCAATTGAATTAAGAAGTTCCTCCAATTTCTTTATAGCTTGAATAGATTTATCAACTGGCTTCATGGCAAATGCGTATTCTATATGGAGCTTCAATAGTCTATCAAAAATTCTCATGAAGGCATGCAAGGTGCAAAAGTGGACATTGACTAAAGGGAATGGAATAATGGGATTCCAATCCTTATCTGACATGTCACGATTAGGTGTACCTAACATGGGACACCTCATTAAAGGTGTATCCCATTCAGCAGATGGAGTTGCATCTGTGTCATCAACTAAATCATCTATGTTGTTTTGTTTTCTCTTTGTTCGTTTATAACCTCGTGTACAATATGGACAAGGATAGAGAGTAGATGCACCTTGTTTGCACCCTAACATGCATTTGATAGTCTTTAAGTCTCCACCTAAGTGCCACTCTACTTCAAAATCACCAAGGCTTTCTACATTGATTTTGGCACCATGAATTTGAGAAGTTATCACCTCTGTGATCCATGGGATCCTATTGAAAATCCATGTAAGAACATCATTGGATTCTTTAGGTACTTCAATAGCACCTAACCACCATATATCTTTCTCTGATTGGACACTATATGTAAAGTGATGGGTAGATTCTTCACTATCATCAATAATAGCATGGGCCATAGCTTCGTTCATGAGTGTCACACTAAGTCTCTCCATACGGCGTCCCTTTATGATTTGACATTCGTCTAGCTTCAATACAAACTTGAGTTTGGAACCACAATCTACATCAAATAACAAACATTATATTATTAAAAATACTATGAATGTCATTATCAAAACAATGGATATACCTTGAAGTGTGGATTTGTAAAATTTAACCATTTCCTTTTGGAGCCTCTCCAAATTGACAAATATGTTGTTGTACTTTGTGTAGATGAATCCCTGTCTAGATGTGTTTTTCAACTCTTTCTTTGATGTAGATGAATGATAAATGGATGCAGGCATAACATCTTCTATATGCAGGTAATTGCCAAGAGTATTGGCTACATCCTCATTGGTTATCTTCTTCCTCACAGATACCTTGTAAGGGCATGGAAAAATGCTGTGGAAAATACCTTTGTTTTGTAGAGCCTGCTTCAAAAGATTGTACAATGCAGTGTACGCTCTAGTACTAACACCTGCTTCATCACATACCATCTGTACCTCACTAGGACTAATAATATCTTCTAAGTTGCCTGCAAAATCTTTAATCACTTGGGTTTTGATGTGATTTCCTATTGGTGACTCCAAGATCATAAGCACATGTTTGTTGCTAAGACAAGAATTCAGAAACTTCAATTGATCCTCCATTGTTGAGGAAGCACTCGCATCTTCAACAAATGACCTGCACAATAAGAATCTCAATCTAAAAGTCTTTTAACATAACTAAACAAAGGAAATACATACCTAAGTGCGTAAACACGTCGCTTCCGTGCTCCACCACCAGTTGAAAGAGCTTGAAAGGATGATAATGGTCGTTTCCTAAATCTCATCCCAAGTGGAGTCTCTTTTAGTTGTGTAAGATTGGCTTTCAAATTTGTAATTGTGCTCTCCTTTTCTTCCACATCTTGTTTGAGTCTATTATTGTGCTCATCCAAAGATTTGATAGCACTTTCTAAAGTGTGTATAGCACTCTCTAAACTGTGTATCTTGAAATGGTTGTGATGACATTGTTGCATCCAATAATTTGCTATAGATGTAGAATGGTTAGACAATCGCTTGCAATAGCCTAGGAGTCCATCTTCACCGGAACCAAGGAATTGTAGAAATGTGGAGATAGTATGGAATCTAGGATGAACATTAGCCATTGGATCCAAGGGATACAAAGCACCATGGACCCAAAGATCAATATTCTTCTCTCCAGCTGCACGTCGTGCATTTTGAGAATCTATGTCATTGCTACCTCTAGTTGTTGGTGCAAATTCTGTAGGAACACGAACATGTACACTCTTTGAGTGAGGAGCACGCGCTGGTGCTGGTGTCATGTTCATAATACATGTGAGCACCATGATGTTCCAAAACTCCAGCACCGAATGGGAAGAAGCACACAGATGGCTGGAATGGCTAGTACAGTAGCTATGTGCAAGAAAAAAAGTGTGTTTTTGGTATGTGGATAGGTCAAAATGACTTTTTTCAGTATGTTAGAGGGAAAATGAGTTTTTTTTCAAAAATTCATGTTTTGGGGCAACCAAAGTTACGAGTTTGATGATGTGGCACTTAACTTTTGGAGGGATT